>JAQIXG010003162.1:0-15611 GCA_034700105.1 Oconnorella tubifera
ACAAGTCATATAGTCATATCATCTAGGACATTTCTATGACTTCTAATTCCTTGCTCTGAATTTATGACTATGATGTATGACTCCATGACTTCATCATTCTATGACTGTGACTCTAAGACTTATTAATTGTATGACATTATGACTTACTCTATGACAACTTTTCACTATTGCTTTTTTCTATAAGACGTGACGACTCTTTTTTTATGACTCCATGACTCACTTCCACTCCATGACATCAACCCATGACATCATTCCAGGTGTCTTCCCGACATCACTCTGCATATCTTCAGGAGATGACCCCCCTCCCTCGCCCCAATCCCCTCCCTCAACCCAGACCAGGGCCCCTCGGCGCCCCCTGGCGTCACTCCCTTGGGTGACTTTGATTCAAAGTTGCATCGTCTGCAGAGACAGGATGCTAAAAAGCCGCAAGACGTTTAAGATCCGATGCAATCACGCAACGATTAAGAGACAGATGATCAGAAGCGCCACCGTCAAGGGGGTCATCAGGACGGGGAGGGGACAGAGGAGGAGGGGGTCTTCACCCCCCAGGGAGGAGATGAATCGGGGGGGAGGTGATGGAGGCGTTTATGGAAGAGATGAAAGGGTGATGTGGAAGGGTAGTGAGAGGGAGGGAGGTGGGGGGAGTGATGTGGAGGAAGGTTCCGGTTCATTGAATGTTGGTGAAGTTGAGTTCAGACGAGCGGCAAATATTTCATCAGTTGACTCACAGAATAAGGTTTTGTTTTTTATTGCATATTTATTACACGGACTTATTTTTATTACAACTTCATTGCACTGACTTTTTTATTATATATTTATTAAATAATTATTACATTTGTTTTTATTACATTTGTTTTTATTACATTTGTTTTTATTACATTTGTTTTTTTATTTTCTATATTTTAAATATTTAGTTACAACCGACCAATGGACAAACTCACTCGTCGCATGATGCGATTCGTCCAAAAGTCCAAGTCACATGACGACGGTGACCAATCACCCTTCGCAATCGGTACAGCCAAGGCGCGAATAGCCCGCCACAGGATCAAACAGACCCCCAGGGGAGGGCGCTCCCCCGCATCTAGCCCCGACCACCTCTCCTGCGTGGGAGAACTTCACCCCCTAATAACGAGAAATATTTTTGATGACGCATCTCATTTATCAAAGCCGTCATTTCGCGGTTATGCGCAAACCGTTATCGATCACCGCAAACGGAAATTCAGAATACGGTGAACTGAAACTTTGCAGTAAAAACTTGGTGTTATCAGTTGATGGAAAGTTACAACAGACGCAGAG
This sequence comes from Oconnorella tubifera, assembly GCA_034700105.1. Classification (NCBI taxonomy): domain Eukaryota; kingdom Metazoa; phylum Annelida; class Clitellata; order Enchytraeida; family Enchytraeidae; genus Oconnorella; species Oconnorella tubifera. The sequence goes on from JAQIXG010003162.1 coordinate 1,297, forward strand.
CGTGGGATATGACTGCAACGAGAGAATGAGCTTCTATACAGTTTGGGTGTGACCACAGATAGTCGCCAGTGTACTTTGATGCACGATGATAAGCTGAGACTGGTTGATCCAGATTTTAAGGAAATTCAAGAACTAGCTTCGCTTGATTTGTTGACAACTGCACTCGATCAGTAATTCATCCCTGCAATCGCGTCACGTTATGCCAAAAAGCATCTCGTCGGGTTGGTTGGACGAGAAAAAGGGCATATTTCTGCTTTGTGGCTTAAACAATCGTCTTCGTGCCTATCGTGTGATGTGAGGTCGCAGTTTTGAATTTTCTCCTCATTTTCGTCATCTTCTTTGCTGCTGAATTCGCGAACATCAAGGATTTAAAAAAATACGTATTAGTATCATAATATCAGTCTAATATTTATCTATGCAAAATTTAATATATTATACAACATATTTTTTTGTTAGATTTTGATTTTTGTTAGATAATAAATTTAGATAGAAACTTTACATCATCGTTTAACTGAAGAAACGACTATCTTTTAATCATGCAGTATACAATATTACACCTATTATACTATTGTAATGGAGACAGTATTATCTGTAGTTTATCTGTAGTGATATTATTGATGAATTGCTGCAATACATCTAGCTAATGAATCAGTTACCTATATAATTACACTAAATTACATCTGAGAGTTCATTTGTTAGTTTAATTGTTGTAATAAGTTAGTATTTTATACGAACTAGGCAAAGTGACTGTCCTTGTCCTCATAAGTTTCAGGTACTCCACCGGAAACAGTCGGTTGGGTTCTTTTACGTCTAACTAGAGGCATTGATGTATGCACTGACATGTCTACACTTAGTGTCTTTAACTACTAAATCCCATAAATTCTATTTTATTTAACTTTATTAAGTTAAATGCCACTTTAACAACTCAGAAATATAATCTTAAAATCAGTGTTCCATGTAAATTGTATAATACAGTTTATGCATGCAACTCAATAACACTCGATGTATAATTAAAGTATATAATTGTATATTATAATATAATACTATGTCTAATCAATCAATAATGACTTTATAACTTTATAATCAATTTATAACTGAACAATAAACAAACTTAACTATTAACAAAATGAGTAATATATATGATAAATTAAATATTACAATAATGTTATATCAGGCTCATTTAATACTGAAAATGCAATAAATTTAGACATTAATTGATTAAATTATTGTTTAATATATTATATTCTTATAAAATCTCCAAATCAATACATAAAATCTTTAAAACAGTCTAAATTATACAATTAGCAACTAACAAACAAAAACAGTAATAATCAAATGGTCAAAAGTTCATAAGTCTGTGTCTGCGGCAAAAGTGCCTAATACTGCTGCCGCATTACCCCGCTGCACCACTGTAGCCAGTCGCTGTTTTAAGAACGACGTGGACCGAGGATCTCCCTTCACAACTGAAGGATCTCCCTTCACAACTGCGATCCGCCTTCCCAACTCATTTACTAGAGCCAGTCCCATGCTTCCCCAAGATCCCAAAGTCTCTATGGCAACTGGGACAAACTCATGTGAAGAAACAAGCACAGAGTATTTAGAAAGTTTTTTACTCTGATAAAGACGCTTCTGTCCCAGCTGCAGAGGCAGATCTCTGCACATAAGGGGGTGCCAATGTATCCAGGCAGGTAGCGTCGCACAAAAGATATATGCCTCTAAATCAGGGCACTACATTTGCCCCATCTGGTCGTTTGTTGTCTGAACGCATTAGACCTGGCGGTCCCCGTATTGCTGCAACATTGGCACTCTTTACAACTTAATACTTAGTATTATTAATTTTCATTGCATATTAACTATAAAAATATATGCTGTCATGACTAATATTTTATGAATATTCACAATTAATTTATTGTTTTGTTTCTTATTTACAGAGAAGCAGAAATGGGAAGAGCAGCAGGCACTTTACATTGGACTACGCTATCCTGAAGATCGCAAGAGGAAGCACAGGAGACGGTCGAGAACGAAGTCTAAGGACAGCGGTCCTGCAGGGAGGACGGGGGGCGCGGACCAAGCAACTAGACCTGGTGAGATAAAATGCCTCCTCTGTTGTAAATATCCACTGTAAAGTGCTGACATCAGCCTTATTAGTAGCAATTATGTTCTTATATTCTGTGTTTTAATATTCTAAAGTAACTTAAGCCTCTAATATTAATTGTTATTTCTTATCAGAGTTAAATCTTACTGCATTTGTAATATTCTTGGTGTTTGTTAAATTATTAAAGCTGTCTCAATAAATTGTGAAATTATTATCAGTGGCAGTTTTAGCAGAAGGGCAGCACGGGCAGGTGGCAGGCGATTCCCCCCCCCCCTGTCAGAAATCGTTTGACAAATTTACAATTTAAAAGAGGCACATTGGCCTTCATACCTGGATACATTTACATACACTGATAAAGCTTACAAATATTTCTCATTATTGCTTGTGGACACAATATAATATACCATTTCACAGGCTTTGTGTTAAAACAGACATCATGGTTTTCTTTCTTACTTTTATTCTTCTGTATATATTGAAAATTAATGATGATGCATTCAAAATCTGTGTTAAAAATGATTAAGGAAATATACAATAGATAGGTATCAGTACAGACGATTATAGTAAACGTTGTTATCTTAATTGAAATCGGGAGGATACAGAGAGACAAATGGTCATTGAAAGATATAACCAAAACTTTATCTGAAGTTAAAAGTTATGCTCCATGATAAATGACTTGCTGTGAAATAATGGTAATATATAGCATATAAAATAAAAAGAAATAGCATCAGAAATAACATTAGAATTTAGAAATATCAAATATAAATATAATAAAAAAATTATATTATTATATTTATATCAAATTGATTGTAAATAATATATTTGTAATAAATGTATTAGAAATAATATATTTATATTATATTTTCTGTAATAATATATATTATGCATTGTAAATATTATAATACATAATAAAATTGAATAATTTTTTCTGACTTGATGACTACAACCAGTCGCGTAAGATTCCTGTAACATTTATTTTTAGAAGTTTTCAGAATTTTAAGGAAAATTTGATGTTGGATAATTTTTTAACTGTATTGGCAGATCACTTCTTATAAGTTTGTATAATGTACTCGTCAGAGTTATTTTGCAGAAATCTTAATCTTTATCTCATTAATGCACCGAGACGTCATTTCGGGAAAACAGATAAAGTTTATAAATTTTAAGTGAGTTTTGAAAATAATTTCGTGACATATATCGGAGTGAATTTTAAACATTTTTCCCCATCCTCGCAAGTACGCAAGTAAAGGCAAGTTGTTATTTTTATTAGTAAAGTTTGCGGAGTGTCTACAGTGTGTGCAGAAAGGATGTGTAATGAAGCTAAAAAGTTAAAATTTAATATAATTGCAGAAGCAAAGAAGGGAAATCTCAAAAAAGGTAACCATCTGTTCTTTATAAAATAATTGCCCCAATCCAACCTCCTGGAAAAAGTTGAAATGACGTTAATTAATCAATCGTAGACAGACAAATAAACAGAGAGACAGTCAGATATACTGACAGAGAGACAGAGACAGATAAACAGACACAGCAAGAATTTCTCTGTATTTATAGAGAGGCTTAAAAACACGAAATAAATTTAGTAAAGAAATTTTGTACAATGCAAAGCGACATATTTATCACGAATGTAATAAAAAATTATGAAAGCAAAATTTCACTATAAGTCATATTATATGACTTATAGTGAAATTATAGTGATATTATATCGCGAGTTAAATTAACAGAATCACCATCTTATTTAATAAATGATCTAAATTTAATGAAAGATCTAAATTTTATGTGAATTTACTAAAAACAAGATTTTTCTACACTGTATGTTCTACATTACTTATCACATTTAGACTAGCATGTTAAATTTCTGCAATTAAATTTATCATAATACAAATGAAATCTGTTGAGTACATTTAAAATGACAATTCATTCTAAAGAATTTTTAATTTAATGAATGTTGAATCTTTTTCTGATCACACACGCACATAAACATGAAATCTAGACCAAAATATTAGAAGAAATTTGTTAGTTAAATCTTATTTACTACATTTTACCAAATATAAGAAATACTAGAATATCAATTATATGAACAAAGTTGTTTTGATGCGAAGAATATCAATTTACACTGTGTATAATAACATTGAAAACAATAATGTCAATAACTTTTCACAAGGAAGAATTTATGCCTCAATGAAAATCAATATGTAAATCGAGATTAAGTAATCAGAAATAATTTTCAGCATCCCACCCCCTGGGTCTCCTTGGTTAAGGGCTTTCAGATCACAGTCTGGTAATAATAACTACATTCGCTGGTGAAGTAGAACTGTATAGTGTGCAGAAACAATTGAACAGAAATATATAATAGAAGGCTTTCATTTCTTACTGGTGTTACAGTTGAGTAACCTACTTTTAAAATCGCTGTTGGACATCAATCTGCCAGCACTCAGTTTTAATTCTTTCTATGATGAAAGCATAGCATCTGCTGTTCTAACTTTGCACTTCAAATCTGTTATTATTACGTACACAATAATAACAACAAACTCTGCATGTAACTTGTATAACAGCAGCTAATAATACTTTCAAATCATTTGCAAGTCAAATAATAGTATATAGGGCTATATTTGAATTATGTATTAACTTTTATTGCTATTTACTCTGGATAATGTAAAGATTTCTTGTCATTTGATTACCAATGTGTTATGTATGCCAATACTAATGAGATTGCTATGATTTGATACAAGCAGTAAACAAAACACACGTCACACGTGCAGTATAATTCCTGGTTAGCGTGTTTTTGTTCTCAATCTTTCTGTACAATGAATCGATTCTAGTTTTAATAATTATCAGAATTATGTATGAATAATGTGTGACTGTCGTCGAAGCAGTCGCGGCTATTATAATTTAAAGATCAATTCACATAAACCACTTTTTAGTACACACTATATAACACTGGATCGCACAGGTTTATATATTCTATGTTATACGATATAAAAATTAACAAGGTTCAAGCCGGACAAGCTTATCCTCCCCCCCCCCCCTCCGTGAAAACACCTGAAATAACTGTCATGCTAAGCTCATTGTGTGGCAACTTGAAGCCATTCCAGGTTATGTGATTTCTGTTTGAGCTTAGACCCAAGTTAAAAACTAGAGTTTGGCCATAACAGCTTCTAAAGACTTTAGATTTCTATGTCATGAATTGATCATTTTCTTTACAATATTTAGTCCTAAGTACTAACTTATTATTCCTGTGAACTGCTATTGCTGAATTAACGATGAAGCTCTTTGTGTTGATGTGACTTTAGTTACCCCTCCCTCTCAACGTGTAGCGAATATCCTTGGCAGAGACGATGACGAAGAAGATGACAATCATCATCCTCACGACATCTTCTGTGAGATGGGTGAACTGCGCCCCGTGGGAGAGGACGGGGAGGTGCAGTGGAAGGAGACAGCCAGGTAACACTACCATTACATATCTTGTATATTAACTGGGTGTAATTAAAATGTAATCATTTAACTCTTATGAAAAACAGTTATTTTTTTAAATAAAGTTATATTGACAGGTTTTTGATCTTACACATTTGATTGATACACTCAAAAAACATAATTAGACTACAATAGTAGAAGTAAAAGTTGTAAAAATGAGAGAATGTTTAATTATTTGATCTATAGTTAAACTTTATTTATTATGACATAATATGTATATGACTTTAATGTATGATAAATGAAAGACAAAATCAGACCAGTAACTAGATGAAGATAATGTGTGAATGATCACATATGTGATGTGCTTGAAATCTGTGCTTTGTATGTATAAATTATCCCAAAGCTTAACCAGGCACACAAAATATAACTTTTATGCAAGTAGTATATTCTCTTATCATTAAGTCAATTTCAACATAAAAAATGTAATTATTACATTTGTTTTATGTTGAAATTGATTTAGGCCTAATGATGAGAGAATGCACTATTTGCATAACAGTTATATTTTATGTATAATTTTTCACATTCATATTTTTTTGTGTGAAAATGATCTGTGTGCTCTACAGGCAGATCATATTAGAATAATAATTGTAATATCATCACAGCTTGTCTTCATTAAGTCTGGCACACACACACGCTGTAGTTCTTGCTGGTAATGATCTCTTCTATTACTTTACTGCATCTTACATTCATTTCAAGTCCTTGAGCTAAACTTTTTCTCCTCCATGACAAGCTTTGCATATTTTGTTATGATTCGTGGGATGTAAACAATTAGAAAGATGATCGATAGAAGCTCTGACGTCTTACCCAGGCGTTGATTGGTCTCTCAGCTGCTGGCTGTGAGATGAAGGAAGCTCTTTCTGCACTGGGCATGTTTCTGGAGCGAAACATAGTAATTTATTCTTTTAAATTATTATTATTTCAAGAGCCAATGCTAAATTATTTAATTTATAGTATAAATATAATCGATATTTCATCGATATGAAGCATGAGGCGATTACACGGTGGGGCATAATTAAAGGAGCCAACTTTATTCTTTAATAACTATGGATTATGTACAGCAATTTATTCCAAATTTTACACATATACTTCAGCACCAATTCTGCAAAGTTCTGGCAATTTTTATGACATTCGACCAAGAGACTTCGATGATACAAGTAATTTAAATTTGGTTACGAAAAATCACGTTCACCAAGCTGGCGAAAACGTTAGAATCATAACGTTGTGTCGCTTTTGTGAAAAGACCCCGCCATTTAACGCAGTGACGTCATAATAACACACGCTCACTTGACGTGTTTACAGTATTGTTGTTTACAAGATGGCTTTGTAAAAGCAAACGACGGTCAGTTTGAGCACACAATTTGAACTGTCTCACAATGACCAGCGATCGACCAGCAATCGTAATGAAATTTTGTGGTATTATTATCCTTGACAATAATTTATAATGCACTCTTAATTTGTTTATCTGGTAGCTACTGGCAACACAATTATCACTGCAGAATAAACACCACTAACAAACTATTGAAAGTCTAATGTGTTGCCGGCTTGGTTGACGTGATTTTTCATAACCAAATTTAAATTACTCGTATCTTTGAAGTCACTTGGTCGAATGTCATAAAAATTGTCAGAACATTGTAGAATTGGTGCTGAAATGTGTGTGTAAAATTTGGAATAAATTACTTTAAATAATCCATAGTTATTAAAGAATAAAGTTGGCTCCTTTAATTATGGCCCACCCTGTAGATTGTCCATAAGAAGAGTTAAAATTAACAGTATACTTATTTTGTACATCATTTCTTTCTATTATTGGTTGTCATATGGATAAAGAAATCTTTTGCTTATGAGCTTAAGGATTCGCTTCTATTCTTAATTTGCTGAAATTAATTGAAAATTACCAACACAATATTTCATTATTCTTTTAAAAAGATTATTTATTCATTTTGCTATGTGGCATTATTGAAGTGTTTGAAATTGATTTCATTAATGTCTGTAATGCAATTTAATGCATTTTTCTACAAGTCGATCTCGAAGAAATCTTTCTTTCAATTGCTTTCTTTGCGTCTTTGACAAAATTATGCATCATTATTATGTGCATCCACTTGAAGCTTAGGCTTCATTTCATAGAATTAATGATAGATAGTACTATATGACTAACAAAAAACTTTAATGACAGTCATGACTTTTGTAATAATTCCAGTTTTTGCTTTTACCTTTCTAGAGGCGGGTTATAATAGGATTACATAATGATCTGAGTGGAGTGGGGGGAGGGGGGAAGGAGGGTGGACTGATATATACCTACTCTATTTAGCATCTCAATCTAGCTTCTTCTTATTGCAACTAATAGGCAGATTTAGATTAGCAATTCAAGCACTAAAACAGTTTTAATATATTGATACACATCTTGTTACTTTTTGACTAGGCCGGCATTATAATGTAGGCCTATATGAGAAGCATTATAATCTGAATTAATGTGAGACTTAATAATCAAAGTTAACAGAAGGTTGTCATAACCTTCTGTTTATGACAACTTATTTCTATATGCAACATATTTATCTCGATTGGTTGCAATGCGATACAGTAACATAGTACAATGCAATACAGTAATTGAATGTTGTACAGAATGCTGCATCATCTGGTCGACTATAAATTATCTTTATGTCTGAAATCAACTATTTCATTATGTGACTTATATGAACAGCATTATAATCTGTATTAATGACCGACTTAATAATAAAAGTCGTAAGCTTAAATGCTGGTATGAGAAACATAGTCAATGCATTGCGAGCAAATATTAGATAAGATTTTAGAACAAAATATAGAGGAATAGATATTAATAGGAATAGATGAACAGGAATTAAAAGATAGGAAACAATAGGAACATAATCGAAGAGAAATGAATAGAAATGTTAGAATTTTACAACATAATCAATAACTCATTTGACATAATGAAAAAACTATTCTGCGGTTAGTTAAATAAACAACAAGAACAAGACTTATAAGCGCATGCAATTGTATCAAAATTAGGACAAAAGTTACTGCTAGCTGGAACACTGATACAATGTACAATGATACAGATTAGATACACTGATCAGAAGTGATTTAATCATTAAAAATGATTAAAAAATGATTAAGCAATAAAATCATTTAAAAATGAGAAAAAAGTACAGAAGTATGAGTGTTATTGTTAGTAATAATTATAATAAAGGAATTTGAATCAATGGCAATATTAGGAATGCATGTAAAATATTAAGCTTAGCAGTTATTGGTGCACTGGCCACAATTTGAACATTTTAAAATAAGAAAACATAGCTTCAAATAACACGCTGGTATACAAAGTTTTAGAGTGGAGGCGACAAAATATCGCGTGACAAAATGTCGCCGGACAAAATGGTATTGGGACAAAATGTCGCTGGACAAAATGTCGTGGAAAAAATGTCATGGACAAAATGTTTAAATATGGGGGTTAGGGTTAGGCCACGACATTTTCTCAACGACATTTTGTCCGGCGATATTTTGTGCTAGAACCTGTTTTAAACCTCATACTCCTGTACCGTAGAGGTTTTGTATATTAGCGTGCTCGAGCAGAGAGCGTCTATTGTTTTGAATTGTTGCGTTGATATAACAGGTGTCTCTGCTGTCAGTGTGTGTGCTGATTGATTACTGGCAGCCCAATGAGTTGCTGGCGGCTTCATTCAATGCAAGACTCTTTATAGACAAAACTGAATTATTATAATTATTTCTGATTATCATAAACATCGTCACTTTCTTCGTCATAATTATGATTATCATATTTATTTTCATCGTGAGGATAATGTTTTCATTTTGAAGAAAATTGATTAATACTGAAACTTAATGAGATTTAAACAGATGAGAACAGTAAAGTATAATGGGAAGTACTTTGTTTTTACTCAATTCTACTATACAGTGTAGTCTATGTGCTCTTCATTTGGCTGATGTCAGACTATCTACTAAGGAGTGGCCTTGTCTTGAGAGTTTTATTGATGATTTATTGTTTGGCCCATTCATTCTTCAGTTTTCACACACATTTCTTCACATCGATGTGATGATCAATATTTTCTTTATCTACATTGTGTTGTTTCAGTGAAACATTTGACGCTCTCAGTCCAGGGTTAGACAGTGCAGCGTCTATTTTTATCTCACGGCATATTGATAAGGGAAAATGTTATTGATTTAAATTCATATTCTTACTAGAATTATAGAACTAAAGTATATGCTGTCTTATTTCAGCAGTAGTATTTACTTTGCATGATAGTAGTTGCATGATATGCTACTTCTGTTGGTATTGGTCAAATGACATGTAAATATTGTATTTTTTGAAAATTCTGTTAAGTTAAAATCTTAAAACATTTAGTATAGCTAAAAATCTGACATTATTGTGCCTTATTTATGATAATTTGAAAATAGAAGTACTGTGTAAATTATATAAGACAATATTTGATGCGTTCAGCTGTCATAATCCTGTGTCTGGAATTGAACAACAGTAATAGAATTATTTGAGTCTGTTGTCTGTAGGGATTTTATTCGCCATTTCGGCAGGTGGACAATAAAAAAACTGACAGTTGATATATTTAGTTGAAGAAATAAACTTGTCGAGGCCACAATATAATATATATTATTATTATTATTATTATTATTATTATTACAAGTAACTTTGTAAGATGTAATTATAAGCGATGTGTTGTCTACTGCGTCGCTTCGTTTACAAGGTAGCTAAATCTCTTCGACAAGTATTTTTCAAAACATAATAAGGTTGTTACACAGTCTTCAGATTTTTAATATAATTAAAGAAGATGTAGATGAGACATTCTTTCATTAGTCATTTGAGAAGAGTTTGGACGACAATCAGGATTTATATTTTATTTTGTATCGACCTACTATAGGAGTATGTATCTAATACTTAAATTTTGTAGTCCATTGAATCAACATTTCATGATTTTAATATTGTATATTCTATCTCTTGTATCAATTACAGCAATTTTTGTTCACTTCATTAAGCGACTAATTTGTTCAATATGTTCTCAGAGTTGAAATCAGAAAAGCATAATTACTTTTTTCTCATTTGATATGGAAAACTAGAGTCTGTGTATTCCATATTTAAGACTGCTTGTCTCCAATGTAAGTGTTGACTCTAAGCATTCCCTGCTGACTTGCTCAAGGCAAGATCTCTGTCAGAACCTGTTTGATTATTTGACATTTGGCTGGTCACAGGTCACGCGCAGTGATCATGATAATTGTGATGCATTCGTTATTATTGATACAAAAAATATAATTTATTACTTTAAATTACACAAACTATTTAAAGTAGATGCGATTTACTTAAATTACATTATAAATTAAGCTTACGATAATTTATGTTAGGTAAGATTATTTCTAAATGCCTATTCTAAGTATCTTGTTTAAAACAACAACTTGTTACTGTGATCTTAGATGGATAAAGTTTGAGGAGGATGTAGAAGAGGGAGGAGAGAGGTGGTCTAAGCCTCACGTGGCGACTCTTTCTCTTCACTCTTTGTTTGAGCTTAGGAGAGGCTTGCTCTCAGGCACTGTCTTGCTGGACGTCGACGCGTCTAACATGGCGGAAATTATAGGTAACTGGTCAATTTTAATTAATAGCGGTAGTTTGTTTAATATTTTATTTAATAGTGCTAATTATTTGGTCATTAACGAAAAAAGTCAAACACATACGTTGCAATACAGCAAAACATAGGCATGCATACAACGCATTACCCATACATATTAATAAACTTAAATAATTTGATTTAAATTTATTATGTTTATTTAGGTGTTAAATGCCAATTGATGCCAGAGTAAAGAGTTAAGAATATTATCATAGATTATTGAACTTAGAAATATAACATAAGATCTCTAGATGTAAATGCTGTAATTTATTAAATACTGAAAAAAAATTGTCGAGGAGAAATTGAGCAATGGATAATGTACATGTTTTCTGGATATTCTTAACGCTTGATTTCATTATGACTTTATTTATTGTGTTTACAATTGAATGAAATGATTATGACTTCTGATAACTTGTACTATGCGTCACTTTGGAAACTGGTCTTGTTAAATGGAAAGAGTTCTTCTACTCTAAAAAAATATTCCAATCCCTATATTTATCAGCGAATCAAAATATTATATTATACACAGCCATTACAACAAAATTATTTATCCTTATTTGATTGTTCACAAGATTTTACGCAATGGATTAAGAAAATGAGATTGTAACTGATTTCTGATTGATATGACGAACTTTTGTGATTGGTTAGTTAGAAATAACTTTGGCTGTAGAATAAATATGCGTCGTGAACAACAAGCAGTCGACCAGGACTTCCGGCAATAAAAATAATTCCGTGTTTCACTGCTGCCCTGAGGGACCATTACGTCAAGAAGAAATAGTCGTAGTACGCGACTAGTCGATCTAGCAGACATAGGATGTGGGATTGAAGAAATTAAAACTTTTCTGCTAAATAAGACTTATTTAAAGTTGTCGAATGCTCGTTTATCTCTGTTTTAATTTCTATTTTCTCAATTTGTATCTAATCGAATAATTGTTCTGTGTTAACATTTTTCTTTCTCAGACTATATGTCTTTTATTAAATGTGTCTGAAACGAATTTATTCTTGAATTATGTTTGAGTGTAATGAAATATAATGTGGTAACTTTTGTAATGTAGCATGTGTTATTTTATTATGATGTAGTTTAATAAAACTGTTACTCAAGACCAACATTAAGAAAAACCAGTTATATGAGGTCAGTTTATGTCAGACATTTATTTAGTTTATTTCAACAATTTCAAGACATTACAATGCATCCGAAATATCGTCATATAACATCTGAAATTTGTTAAAAAGTTATAAATATTGAAATATTAGGCATGAAAGAAATGGTTTATAGAACAAAAATTATTAATTATATTTTATAAATGCTTCATCAAAATTAAATCAAAATGTTTAGCCACTACAAATTTTTCAGTGCAATATTTTTATTTTTAATCATATTCTATAAAGTACAATGTTATGTAGACTTTATCATATATGCAGACATTAGAGAAAGCTGAGATACTGCTTTTTATTGAGAACATTGGATATTGAATGCGTTCTGATTGACACTTGCAATCTTGAGTGCGTCTCATCTTTCTATATGTATAGCACGAGTAGAGATAGGATGAGTTCTTTTACCAGTTGTTCTGCCTGTTCTTTATCACGGATTCACAGAAATTATTTTCTTGAAATTTACAAGTATTATATAATTTATAATGAAATTAATGATATTGAATGTTATACATGACGTTATACATGTTAGATATGTTTTAATAAATTTCACAAAATTCTTAACACAGATTCTTCCAGCTTTAAAAGTTCAATCTTCATGCAACATCATTGCTGAAATATATGACCAAAAATATTAATAGATGTAGATGCACCAATTTAGATGCATCTCTTACTAATATGAAACAGATAGTGCCATAAGCTGTTGATAGTTATTGAGTTAAATAAAGAGGTTACCTTAAGGCAAAATATAATCATTTCTATTTCATCTTTCATCTCAATAAAGCAAAATATCTAATAATAAAGAATATTATAAGGCAGATAGATTTTGTACTTGCAAGAAATAATTCTTACCTAGTTCCTAGACTGATTTTTATTGCCTAGTATATTATTCTATAGTGAAAAAAAGGAAATGAGGAGAGTAGTAAAGGAAAAAAACATCACTTGCATTCGTTGTCTATCAACAAACAGTTGTTCAACATTTAAATAATACAGTGCTTTATTATTCGTGTAGAGATCTTGATTGAAAATATGGCCACAGCTGGACAGCTGGACTTTAGCAATAAAGAAAAGTTGTTTGAAACAGTTCTCACTAAGCATCATCATCAGCATCAGCGCAAGGAAGGGAAAGGCTTGCCTATGATCAGATCACTGGCGGACATCGGCAGAAAGATGTCTGCTAGGAATCTAGAACAGAAAGGTATGCGCTTATTTATTACACGCAACAAAAATTGTATGCTTTTTATTTAATGTCCAACAAGGTTGGCCCTAATTACCCTGTATTAATCATTTTTCATTCTCTAAGGTGTATAGCGAAGTTATACATTTTAATAAAAACAAAGCATTCTTAATTAATTTTAATTTATTGTAATTTTACTTTATGTGAGCTAGAATTCTAGTTAATAAGCTGACTGCTGTTCTACATTGAACACTGTTGCCTTTAGGTTAATATTTATTTGCAGATTAAAATGTTATTTATCTGACTATTTCACAATTTGTAAACTTTTTAGCCCTTATAATTTTGTTTCCTATTATAGAATAAACAATGCTTCTTGTGTTATAACTGATATCTTTAGTGTTGTATTGAAAATATACCTTTAATTGATTAAGAGATTAATCCTAAAATAATTAAGTTCTTACTTTTATAAATATACATTGAAATGTATCAGTTTGCTTACAAGTATTAAAATGTACTTACCAATTAAAATCTATTTGGTTATTTTTATTATTTTTATATTTTATGGAAAGAAATTGAAAAAATATTTGCTACATTTAAATTAATATTGATCAGTATATTATTATTAATTATGGCTTCTATGTCGACAGATTAACTCACAGAAACATCTAGGCTTGAATGATGACGAATTGTTTTTCTTTTAAATTTGAATAACGTTTAATAGACATTCAATTTGAATAACGTTTAATAGACATTCAATTTGAATAACGTTTAATAGACATTCAATTTGAAT
>JAQIXG010003163.1:0-15610 GCA_034700105.1 Oconnorella tubifera
CATTTACAAGCCAACAGTAATATTAGAAGTGAATTATAATAGCGCTAGTGAACGTGTAGAGCAGCATTACTGAACTACGAGTTAACTCGTAGGTGGCAACTGGGAGAAAATTTTAAACTTCGAGTTAACTCGTAGGTGGCGGCTAATGTGTTAAAATAATATCATATGATATCCAAGTATATGCTTTGGTAGCGGTTGATTAATAATTAATTTGTTGTTAATATACTCTATTTTGTGAGGAGATATCGGATATTAATAAATAAAGTTATAGATTCCATGAACATTAAAAAGATTCATGTTGGTGTTTTTTTATCAAATTGAGCAATTAATTCATATACAAATCAATAAAATCATTTACAAATCTTTTGCATGTTTTATAGGAGGATTAAATGTAACAAATTTACTTTGAAGAAAACACATTAAAAAATTCTACAAATCATTAGACATTTGTTTCCGCAAATTTAACGTTCTTTGTCAATAATCTTGTTGTCTTTATATCAATTCTTGCTTTTCCTTGACTATCAAATTGTGGACTCCCCGGTCCACAAACATCGCTTGTAAGTGACCCATTCCCATCCCCTGTCCTACTACTTAAAGTCATCATTTGATTACTACTTCCTGTATCTAAATCGTCATCCGGAGATATCGGATATTCGAGATATAAACGATCAAAGTGCGATCTTTCAAGATCATCTACATTACAAGATTCAGAAAACCGTGATGATACATTGCCAGACATGTTCTCTAACATTTGATGAGTGGAAGTTTTCGCTCGCTTTCTGCAATCACACATCATCAGGACGCAGATGATATCTTGGGCAATTACCTCGAAAGATCGTAAGATGATGAGGATGGAAGTTAGAGCAAGGGTGAAGTTGAACAGAGATGTAGGAAGAGTGAGGGCAGATGGCGCTACGTGTGTCGCGTTGTAGAGAGAATTTGGTACAGGAAATGAATTGGGTGCTAGGGTAATAAAAGAAAAGTTTAGATTTATTAACTGAAGAGAAATTATTAGTATTTTATGGTGTTTCATGATGATAATTTTTCGATATTAAAAATGACAGAAATTTTTATTTAAAATTTCATAAAACTAATTTAAATATGTAACTAATGCTAATTACTTCGCTTATAAAACTATATAAAAAGGTTATTTCTTGAAAAATTTTGAGTAAACTATGCATTTATTTAATCAGTCAATATATTAACCATATTATAAATTAAGAATGAATTAAATGAGAAACATTTCATACTCACAACATTTGGCTATAAAAAAGCATTTCACAATTGATAGCGATACTGCAATTAGATTGTAATATTACACATTAAAATGCTAGATTTGAATTACCAGAGAATGAATGCATTTGAAAGGGCAGAAAGTTGCAAGGAACAATAGGCATGGATGCAAGCCACGTTGTATTGACAGTACTCAGAAAGTGGGCATCGTTACTATCATTGGATGCTTTCAGAGCAGCAAAATCTTTTCCACTATTTGTCCAGATATCTATAAAGTATGATATAATAACATAACATATTATACTATATTATTTAATATAATACTATACATATTATACTAAACTATAAATATTATACTATACATATTTAAGAAAGCATAGACACAAAATTGTCAATTGTGTAGTGCTTGAAAATCCATCTAATCTTAATCAATTTAATGGAGCTAGACAACAAATTGTCTAAGGTTTTAATCATTTTTAGACTTGAAAAGCTTAGAAAATATAATGATAATTTACAAAATGCTCATTTTCTCTGTTATTTTTTAGCATCAAGTCTAGACTTCTTGCTCAAAATAAAAAATCACGGTGCCTCACCAAAATCATACTTAAAATGCATAATACAACTTATTTATCGTTCACAGCATACGCATTAAGCAAATACCTTGATGCCTTTGTTTCACAAAATATATTAGTCCCTGAATTTGAGTAAGTTCCTGAGTAGACTCTTGTCTATAAGCCCCCAATAACTTTCCGGAAACACCTTCTACTTCCCTTCGCAGCCGTTTGTTGAAGTCATCAACATCTCTCTGTGACAATCTTCCTGTAATCTCGCTTTTATCAACAACAACACCTTGAGATAGAAACGACTTCCCGTTGTGAGTACAAACGAATATTGTCAGATAAACTGACATAATGAATCCAAAGAAAATCAATTTCGTTGTGAGACTAGCGGAATGAAATCGCCACCAGTTCAATTTTGCGAGAAATGTCCAAAAGTTAGAACCAAAACGAAATGGCGTAAATACATCGGAAGTATGATTGGTTAATGACACTCTGGTTCTGAAATTCTGGCAAAGACGCTTCGAAGATGCTTTGCAAATGGCATGTATTTTTCCATCAAAACCTACGTAATTAGGAATGTGTCCATTCGATAGAGGCATTGGAGGAATTTCGTAACAGTCATCATTTTTATTTTGTTGCTGCAGCTCAAGAGATTCTGAGCTTTTCGAAATTCTTTCGTTCTTTATCATGAATAGATTTCCAGAATTAAAAGTATGACCATCTGTAAAATATTTTGATGGAGATCCAGATGAATGATTAGCCGATATTTCGTGGTTTAAATTTAAAGATTTAATATCAGCACATTGAGGTAATCGTAAACATTCGTCAGATGAGAAATAATCTTCAACTTTTGTAGAGTAATCTGACAGCCAAATGTGAGCATTCGATGCGTAACCATTAATCGATAATCCTGTTGTTTCATTTCGTTGATTATTAAATACACGAAATTTTCTTTTCTTCAAGTTACGATTTCTCTTTTCATCCCCGTGAATACAACAATTAAATTTTGATCTACCGCGTGTTGTTTGGTCAGGAGACACCCGACAAAGGCAGAGATAAAGATGAGTGATGCGATAAAGTGTTAGCAATGCATCTAAACACGTGAATATCAACTGAAGCAGTTTCCAATTAATGGAATCTGCATTCGCGATGCTCATAAAAATCACTTGTAAATTTGACTTTTCAGAAATGTTATTAAATTCTTGATGATTGTTTCTTTCTTGCAGAAATTTACTGGCAGTAAATTTAGGAAAATGATAATAAGAATCAGTTATACTTGTAAAGTGTCTGTAAGAATTGAACGTTTGATGCATGGATCGGTTGTGAGGATTTCGAATAACCGAACTTGAATCCTTGTGACATTGAATTATTGGAAATTTATTATTACGAATTTCCATGGATAACTGTAAAGACTGAGTGTCTTTTATAAACCTAAACATTTCAATATAAAATATAGTACGATAATCAGTGATTCAGCTACCATATGATGGCATTATAGTAACAACTATTAATAACTAACCAAGTCACTATTAATAAATGGTAACTTTGTACTGAAAATTCGGTATAATATCATATATTATAATATATTTAGCTGATGAAACTGTGAACCTATTCTATAGCAGCAGATTGCAGAACTTATAGGTTCAAACTTATAATATCTGTCGAATATTAGACATTATAAGCTATTTACTCTTACTAACTGTAATTCACCTAGTAGCAAGTTAGTTTGTCTATTTTCTATAATTTATAAGTTATTATTTATATATTTTCTGTAAACTGCTATTTCTTTCATCGTGAAATAAGATTCTGAATTAAGAGCATCCTTATGATATACAAAAAAAATATAATGCGCACATGGTTTGAAATAAACTGATCAGTAAACTTCAACATTATAATACTTTACAATATCATGTATCAATATCATGTACTACAACTTCACAAACATAAATAATCTTTATTTTTAGTTTAAAGAAAGAGAACCAAAGGCTTAGCTTATACTTACATTATAAGTAATATTATATATTAAAGTATATTAAAGTATATTAAGTATATAAAGTATATTAAAGTATATATAAGTATATTAAAGTATATTATATTAGCTTATACATTAGCTTAGCTCATACTTAGAATATATATATATTACCTATAGAACTTTAATATCAGATACAGATAACACAAGATATAATATTAACCTAGAAATAGCAAAACTAAAAAATTAACAAAATATGAAATAAAATTAGCCTACTTTTCCATGAAACTCTTTTTCCAAGAAAGAGCTTCCTCCATGTCGTAAACTTCTATAAATTTTGCAAACGCCTCTTCAGATCTTACTCCATCCGTGATTGGTTCAAAAAAATCTGCAGAACTCTGATATGATAGGTTAAACAAATTACGAGCATAAACCAACCAATCATTATTCATTGTACAATTAACCAATCGCAAATAGCGTTTCATTGAAGGATGTAAATTGCTTTCTATACGTGTTTGATATAAAATTGAATAATTGGCAACAATATCGTTATATTTCTTAATCGAAAACGTTAATTGATTCATTAGAAAACTCGTTAAAAAGTGACTTTCTGCAAAAGTTAATTCTTTTATTTTTTGAGCTATAGAATTATGATGATATCCCACATAGCAATCGCAAGCTTTCTGCTTTTCAAATATATGATTATGTAGTCTGCCAAGTTCTCTAGTCCAGTGATTTTCTTGTTTTTCCTTTAAATGTGCATATTGAGAAAATGGAAAAAATGCGTTTAAATTGAAATCAAGAAATGCATTTTGGGATGGGGGTTTACTTATTTGAGATCCGTATTTTTCATTTAAATTAATATCCCAGGCTCTTTTGATTTTATTTTTAGTTTGCAAGTTTCTTGTGCTATAGCCTGCAGGAAACTGTCTGTACTGACTGAAGCCAAATGAAGGCTTATTATCAGAGTTATCAATTTGTGAAAAATTAAATAATTTAAGATGATCTTTGTTTAAATTTCTTGTCACCGAGGTCATTGAACCCACATTTTCTTGAATAGATCTGGATCTCTTTCTGAAAACATTCGGTTTTACTTTTCCGTGTTGATCTTCATTTAAATTTAATTTATTATCATCGTTTATATTTCCTATCAAGGGATTATCTGAGACTGCATCAATATTCATCTTAAAATCAACTCCATTATTTTCAACAAGATTCGCGATGTTGAAGTACATTCTTACCACTGCTGAACATAACGTAAATGTGAACGCAATGCTGTAAACAATCTTGACAATCACGTAAATGCAAAGAAGACACTTCCCAATTAAAACTCTTACACCCTTACAGCATGGTAATACTCGTAGAACATGCCTACTTACGCACTCTGTATTCTTTTTACGTTTTGTCTTTTCGTGTATAAATGAAGCTGCCTCAAACGTTGTTCTTTCAAGAGATTTTCTCTTAAAATACATCTCAGACTTATTATCACATTGAGCGCAAGACAAAAAGAAATATCTTTGAAGAAGTGTACGCAAGAATATAACTAAAAACAATACGCTAAGGACAACAGTAAGTGTAACTAAAGGAAACAAACAGGAAACAAAAAATCCATCAGTCCCTCTTGCTAACGATGATGTGTTTGACTGATTAAAAGGATCACCAATAATGAGATGAGTTAGAAAAAAATGATATTTACGATGCGAATCATCAAGAGTAATATCAAAGGATTTATCGGATAGAAGTAATGGAGCATTGTTTGGAATGTGAAAGGCAATATAGAATACTGGAGGGCAAGAAATGAGGGCGTCATAGTGGGCGTATTCCTCAGGCTTGCTGAGCGGGGCATCGTCACGATCTGATACCTTGATTTGCAGGTAACTGGGACACTCGGACATGCGACCTTATAAAAATTAAAAATAGTAGCATAAATATACATTTAAGAATAAAAATGAAAGGGATTGCTGTTTTTAACGTTTCATGTAATAATTATATTTTTTACTGAGATTTAAATAGATAAGAATTGCTTCCTTTTAATATTTGTCATGTATTAGCAAAGCAGTTCGACTTCTTAGTTTGGTGCCAAGACGTGTAAGATTTGTAGCTGTTGATTGCATCAACATCCTTAAAATTTACTATTCACATGTTATATGAATGTACAATTTCACTTAATTGTAAGCTAAGCTAATATGAAAGTGTAGCCGTATCAAAAGCTACACTCATCGTGATAATATCAGTGGAACATACTACAGATGATCAATTATAATCCCGATAATAAATATGATAATGGTGATGATATACCCGTTATGTTTATCTCCCATTGTTTCATATCAACACTCGGCTGTAGTCGAACCAATAGCGATAAGTCATTTATAAGAATAGCCGTCTTATTTGCAAACCACCAACGAAGCAAAGAAGAATTTGCTACGGAATATAATTTGATTTAAATTATATTTTAAGTTACTAAATGATGATTAAAGTAAATCTGATTGGTTACTCAATTACGTTTATTAAGATAATACATCATGCTACTAAACTAAGGGGCGCAGTTACTGGGATGGAGGGATAAGGATTTAGTAAAATATAAAGCTAAACTAAGCTGACACAAAAAAGGTATAGTAATCTATGACAATTAGACCACCCTCCTACTAGATTTATGCAAGAAAAGCTTTATTTCATTATCGTTAAATTTCATGAATTATTTTCTGAGTCATAGATGTTATAAACTCCAACAGATTTAAACAAGTCTTTTTAAGATAATCTTCATAATCTCAGAGAAAAATATTAATCTTATAAATATATGATTAATCTTAAAGAAAAACAAAGTTAAAAGTCAATATAAATACCAGCCACAGAAAGCTTAACATGAGGTGGACTATCAGCAGCCTTTATCATATACTCAAACGACTTCGACTCGGTGCTGTCACTAGTCTGCATTAAAAAAACTTCTCTCTTTAGTCCCTCCTCCATTTTCACCACTGGCCTAAACCTCTTTACATCCTTATTACATCTGTTCCCTTCCACCCAAGTTGAAGTACTATACCCAAATGGTTGACTAAACTGCGTCGATAAAACCCAAACATTATTCGAAATCGAATGAGCCACAATTGAATCAGAAACATCATTAATATTCCTAAATAGTTCCCGCTCAGTATTGTTATTCATTCTTTGTAGGGAATGCAAGGAATGAATCGTGTAATTCCAGTTTCCATCTGTGTTTTCAGTTGTTTTCCCCGTTAAAATAAGATCCTCGTACGATGATGAAATACCGCTACTGTGTTCTATCGTAATGAATTCAAACTGGAAGACATCAGATTCATGAGAGTTGGGCTGGGTGTGCAAAGTGGTGGAGACTCGAGGAGTTTCAAAGTCCGTACCAGGAACGGTGAGATAGAACCAGACTTGATAGAGAACTTCTGAATGACGGCGGCGCAGATGACATCGAAATGAAAGATGAGAATTGTGGTATATCGGCTGTAGGGTATAACGATAAGCATCACCTAATAACGTAAAAAAACAGGAAAAATAAATGTAGTTTTATAACTAACTTAACTTAGCTATTATACTGGTTAAAAAGTCATAATCGACTTGTAAACAACCAGTGTAAAACACTAGATGTGATTATAAATAACAGCAAAAAATTTCTCATATTAAAGATCATGAGGGTAAAATTAAATGTGAAATTTTAGACTCACTCATTGCACACTCAACAGGGGCTGCGCGACATTCGCTAGTCCTCGCAAGTTGACAATCATATTTTGCGTAGCAATCCACCTGACAGCATTGTCGTTCAAATATATCTGCAGAATATAAAATATAAATCCCTCATAAACTAGTATAGCAAACCATGTAAGTTCTATGATATTCAAATAAAGAGCTTTGATAGTCATATATTTTCACCTTGTTTTGAAATATTCAGCCATAGATGTATTGGCTAGGTAATAAGAAATTAAGTAAATTTGCAGACGTTTTATTTACTATTAAGATAACCATTTAATTTAACTAATATTATATTAAAAATTATACATTTGCATTACTTGTTTTATATTATAACTATTTTATTTGACTTTTAACTAGAAAATTAATCTAACTTATTAATTTTTAATTAAAAATAAATTTTTAATAAATTATTACAAAATTTTAATTTAACCAAAATAATTTTGTATTGAAAAATTCTAATTTTTTCAACACAAAATTATTTTGGTTTCTGTACAAATTGACTTTATTGTTACAATGACTGAGATTGTACAAGAGTTGAGAATATTAGACTTTAAATTGCAAAGTATTTTGTAATTTACAATTGACAAAAGTATTCACATTGTACAATTGACAAAATTACAAAAGACAAAATGATTTAAACAAATGATACCTGACAATTGGCACTTTTGAGCATTGATACAGTTCTGACATCTCACGGCAGCCATCTTACATCGTTCAGGAGGGAAAGATATAGGTCTAACAGCTGAGGGGGTGATATTGAATAGCTGACGCAGCAAATCACTTTGGTCTGAACAAATTATGCTATTGGCTGCAGGTTTCAGGGAGTCTGGAAAACTGCCCTAAAAATATTTAACCAATCACAGTCTGAAGATTCATTCAATAATATAAATCTAACAGAAAAAACTATTCATTAAATTCAGATTTATAAAATACAGCAGATTAAAATATCAATTATTATGTATTTCATACGATTAATATAGTCTCAACATTTTTAAATCTCAATGATAGTAAAAATTTGATGTTATTTTGATGATGCATTCCCGCGTTATTAGTTTTTCAAATGCTCTAAAACATTTACTCATTAACGCATTTGAAATGCTTAATTGTTTAATTTATTTAAGTAGTTGAATATTATAACTATTAAATTTTTGCATTGTCTACTCAATGAACCTTGTCAAAGCATGGTAAGTAGGTCCTGGTAATATTATGCATTGTCTGCATAATATTCATCCATATATCCATCCATATAATCTCCATCCATCTATCAATCCATGTATTTGATCATTTATAAAACCACGTAAAATTACCAAGACCTACCTACCATGCTTTGACAAGGTTCATTGAGCGTATGTCTGAGATACGGTTCACCGACCAGAGTCCCATCTGAGCAGAGCCCTTCATCAAAATTCTCTGAACTGCACCAATCCATCCAAGCCTGTGTGGCTCTGTCCTTAGATATCTCCAGAGTCAGGCTGTAGTAGTCTGGAACAGGATATCTGTAGAACAGAAAAGTAAGCTTTTTCAACAATTCCATTAATCTGCGGAGATTATCTTTTACCGAGGTCTATTACGAATATACAAATACATTGAAACAGATTATTTAAACTTTATATTCAGCATTATAGCCAATCCAGAGTTATCAATTATAATCTAATCTATTGCACTAGTATTACAAATGCAAGATTATAAAAGATCAAATAACATTAATATTTTGTTTTAAGAAACGCATCCATATTACGTACTATAAGCTCATAAATAATTAGTACAGAAAATAGTTATAAGAAAAAGTATTAAGAAACCTTACAATTTTATCATTAATATGTAGCAAAAATATTTGCTTTGATGTTGTTATAGTTTTAGGAAACGTTATTATAACGATGCATTTAAGAGATACGTCTGTCATATCTTGGCTTGCTGACAGACAATAAAAAATGCTCTAGAATATGATCGACTACAAAAACTTTCTTAAATCACTTCCCAATCATAATAGATTAATAACCATATATCACAATAGAGAATTACTATTAAATACTAAAGTATGAAATAGTTTCAAATACAAACTTGCAGTGATGTTCAACAAGTTTCCTAAATCGTTCCTTCTCTTCGACCGTGTTGGGATTACCAAGCATGAACTCATTATCACTAGCGTGTTCCACACCTTCGTAGACTGGTATCACGTTGATATTCTTAAGGCCGATGTTCAGACGGATACCAGACGTGCGATACCAGAAGAAATCGGTCAGTTGCTTGTGGTCCGTTACGTAGTAGGTTGTTTCTAGCTTCTTTGTGGTTTGAAGATTCTCGAGAAAAACATTCGATGAACTTTCTGCTTTTACCTCTGAAAGAAATTACAAAAGAAGACAGATAAATATAATATAACAAAGATATTATGACATGTTATGATTTATCAAATGTATGGACAAAACAATGAACAACTAAAGCAGCATGGAAAAATATTTTTAAATAGAAAACATCATTAAAATACCGAACAACAAGAAATTATGAAGAAATGCCTCGAAAATACTTAGTTTTAATACATAACATACAGTCATTAAAAAGAAAACCCACTTTAAGAGAAAGAAGAAGAAAAATAAAAGATGAGACCGATAGTATTATATACTTCGTGATATGGTCTTTGGACTAAATTGAGTGGCGCATTAATAAATTGCAAACAGACGTCGGATATGATGGATTAGGTTGATCTCGCTAGCATCTAAAAGCTACACAAGTGTAGAGATAAGAATGAAAGAAAGAACAAAAAACAGAAAGAAAGGAAGAAGTGGAGCCTTAATTGTAAAATAAAAATGACACTTTTTCATTTACAATGAATGAAGACAGTTTGGACATGCCAGTTGGCGAATTCTATGCATACTAAGTCAAATTATGACAAAGTATTTGATAGATGTTTTTCAAAACTGTATTTAGACAAAAGTTAAATGTTGTTGCATGATATATTATATGATTAGAACAAAGTTCAGGACCATATATCTAGTAATAGATGCAAGTCTCAATGGATATGAAAGTTTTAAATGTATTTTACAAATCAGTGAATGGATAAAAAAATTAGTTTAATTTTAATGTAGTGTTGTGTACTCTTTAGGCCTTAATTAGAAAATTTAGGATCCTATTTATAAGCCACAATAGAAAGGGGAGTGCGGGGCGGGAAGAGGTAGTATTTATAATTAAAATATACTATCAAATGTTATCATATTATTGAGGCTTATTATTAGATTTCTAAACTATTTACATAATAAGATCAACTAATTATGACTTCCACTTTTAAATTTAAAGTTTAAAATTGATCGAAATTTAAAATCAAAGTGGTAACTCTTACTTCTGCGCTTCTTACTATATATTGAAGGCTCTTCATTGACAGCTGAAATAAACAGAATTGAAACTATTCCTAATATTTAAAAATATATTAAGTAGCAATTATATAAATTAAATATTACAGTCCAAAGTAGTAGAAATATTGTTATTGATTTTAAGTTTGATAACACTATACAGACCTCTGTTTATATCTGCTATCGATAGGTTTGTTGACTTCAAAATTGGATACGCTACATCTAAGAAATAAGAAAATGCATATAAAATAACAAGCTTTGATAATAACATAGTCATAAAACAAAATCACAAAACAACTATATACAATTATAATGAAAGCTAATCATAACGTAATATCATTTGTAATTTTAAAAGTCAAAATTAGTAGTGTAATATATTGATTGTGCATTTAATCACTCTTTCACTGTTGAATGAAATATAGATATATAAACGCCTGAGCTTCTACAGTAATGAAATTATCCTCTTCTATTTAATGCTATTCAGTAGACAACGTCTGCAGCCAGCACATAGCTGGCTAATCACATTGGAGTAGTCAATCGCTATCAATTTAATTTGTTGATGGATAACCTGCCCTGATAACATTACAAGCCCTGATATATAAGATGTAATCGCATGTTATCTTTGGCTTAATCAAATCTCATTTTGCTCATCTGTCGTAAAGAACTTTTAAAAAGCTTGCACACCTCCGCAAGGAACGAACAACTAAAAATCTACACGGAGCTTTTTATGACAAATGAAATTTATTATATATAAAACAAGTCAATTGAGTCATATTGCATTTCTCCTAACAAGCAGAATTCACAGATTCTTAATAATTTTTAACCCACGATAAAGAACAGTTACAGGTATAAACTATTTATAAAAATACTAACATAATATGCATTTAATGATATATCTATAGTCTTGTTGCTAACAGTCATGTAATATTTAATAAACTAACTATAATGCTTTATACACATAATCTAAATCTACTAGATTTGACCTATGGAATGCTGCAGCTCCTTTGCCGAAATTATGCTAGAAGATTTTAATCTAGATTGATTGGCATATTCAATGATGAAAAAAGAGAAATACTTTTTCAAAAGTAAACAGCAAAATCGATTACAGTCACTCTTATCACGCGGTCTTGTCACTCAAGATGCTATTGTCAGTATTCGCAATACGTTCTCATCTCGAAACAAAATTGATAAAAAAACTGTCAGATCTAGTCAATATGAAATCGTGATCTGGGCATCGTCTTTTCACGATTAAATAACCAGTATTCGCTTGGTCTTCTCATATTGACTGTGTATTTTATATTTGGTGTAAAAGAGCCATCCACTGTTTTGTATTTTAAAGAAAATTATACGTAATCAGCATATATCACAGTATTAGCATGCACTTTAAGCATTTGCATATTTAATGTTACGCTTCAACATTTTGAGAATTTCTGAAATTTTAATACAATTTCTTAAAACTTTTTCAATTAAAAGATTTTCTAATAATTTGAGCAGGATTTGGCATAATATACTTGAAAGCAGGATTTCCGTTTTATGAAGACCACCTGAGTACTAGGTAGTATCCAGCAACAGTATAAAATGATAATAAATATTATACTATTGAAATGTAGTATACTGGTGAGCAATCAAATTATAACAAATATGAAATAAATTAAATTTGAATTGATCACAAATTGCTAATGGTAATAAAAAAGTACAAGAATGTTACAATTTTCAAACTGCATTTATTTTCAATATTTTATTCAGTCAAAATATAAAAAATAAATACTATACATGTAAATTAAGCGATGTAAAAAATAATCAAGTTTAAATTTGATCATCTGCATGCAAGCTCTGCGGTAATATTTGTGATAATATATAACCTATCTGCAAGGCAAATTCTTTCATTCAACTCTCATTTTAAGTGCTCTAAATAAAAATGAATCATATGACCGGCCTGTATTCATCATAGAATACATGGTAATGCATTTAGTTACTTACGAATGAAGGAATGTAGGCAGGAATCAACAGGACCATCAAATCTTGAGCAAATAGAAATGGACGACGCAGGTTTAAAAGAGTCATTACATGTTACATTTGGAAAGCTATGAACTGATCTACCGTTGATCAGAGACTCTTCATAATCTTCTTCAGAATTTTGATCTGCAAAGTTTAACAACCAAACAAACTGAATTAACTCATCTAAATTATAATTTAAAAGATATATACTAAGTTTTTAAGACGTTGTATTTTAGTATTAAGTGCTTTCCAACATTACAAAGAGCGGGAATAGAAAGATACTAGTGTTGCTGTTATTCCTTTAATTTCAATATGTTAAAATATTCTTATGTAATTATCTTATATATCTTATCGTTCAATTAGTTTCATAACAGACCAAAGATGCTAATCTTTGTCGAGTGTCTGGCTGTCCATTCGCTAAGCAATACTGGATTGTGTCGGACACTTCTGCGGTATACATTTACTTCATCTATATACAGAAGAACAAGAAAATAATTAGCGTAGAATACACCTAGTAATTAAGAAGGCACACACTTAACCTATGCTCATTATTACACAGGTCGCGATACAATATTAAAAGACTGTCACGCACGTTAAATTTTATTTCTAAGTTTTTTTATCTCCTAAACTTGATTTGTTTTAACATACAAGTACATAAGATACGGCATTATCATGCACCCTCTCTTCGTCATCTCACATCTGAAAATTGTAGAATAAATTACAATTCTGTTCAAACTGTAGATCTATTTTAAGCCCATCGAACATTAAATCTAACATAATTCCGAATAATGCGAATTAAGATGAAATTTCCATAAACTATATTGTATTACTGGAATAATCTTTGGTATCCCCGCAGTATACATTGGATAATAACATTTGTATGTGTTTTTTTCTTCGTGTTTTTGAATTCTAATGACGATGTAAAATATAATCCTCGTGATCTCTCCGTACCAGTTATTCAACGCGTCGATTCCCATAACGTCTTCCTGTTATCAGACAGATTCCGTTACGGAATTCACTCTCTCGGGAACCTCTGACGGAAAGAAAGAGAGAGAAGCAAGGCATGACTTCTCAGTGGTTTCATTACGATTCTCGACTTGAAAGCGGAATGACAAAGATTCGAAGCTTTTCGAGACAAGTCAGGTCAGTGTAGCGATTCTCAACGCGTGAATAAATTGTGCATTTATAAATCACAGAGTAGAATATTTATGAAATGTTTACGAATACAACAGAGGGGCAAGCAGCTATAAATTGTATGAAAGACCGTATGACTGGTCATCTAAAAAAATATAGTGTCGTTGTTTAACAGACCTTTTTGTGAAACACCTGGGAGACATGGTATCAGTCGCTATAGTACTCTTTTATTTTTTATTTAATATTATAAATATTTTGTTTTGACTGTAGATATTATGTGGATGCTATAGAGTTTAGAACCATAACACTTCGATTAGTAGAAAGGTACTTTAACAACTAAGCAATGACTAACTACTTATACCGTTATGTTTATAGCTAGTCAATTAAAATATTTTAAGAAATCAATTCATAAATAATTTGAGATTAAAATTTCGTCTTCAAACCGTTAACCAATGATATTCTATAAGGTTACAACATATTAACTGACTTAAACTTTAAAGCAAAAATTTCACTAACCAATAGGAAGAGAGCGTGGCACAGCAATGCGGACATCAGCATTCCTGTCCTGCAGGCAATTCGCTACTGATGACGTCACGGCTATAAATAGCATAGTGGCTTTGTATAGGCCTCTAGGCCCGGGATCGCGGCGGGGCAGGACGCCCGTGCGGCCTATGTCAGTATCTGTCATGACGTCATCAACTGGATACTATCAGAAAAATATAAATAAAAGAAATTCAAACCTAGAAATTACACAATTAGATCTTAATTGAGAATTGTCTAAATTCTAAACGGGTTGTAGAATTAATGAGTTACTTTATTTTGGATATAATCAGAGGTAATCGAGCTCCATTTACTACAGAAATATAAAAAGATGATGCTATCAAGGAATTCTATTATTATGTTGATAATAATCGTCGTAATCTCATATTGACTTCTATTCAAATTTATTATAATTAAATATTTTTACACTTAAGACAGAGTTCAGCGTCTAAAGTGGTAAGTATTTAAAAGAAAACCTCGCAAAATGAACACGGGGATACCGCATAATTATTTTTCATTAGGAAATTTAAAAAGGGAGAAATAATGCGTCTGACTTTTGCGTTTAACTTGCATCACGCAAGAAACGACTTTACACCTATGGTTAGGTCCTGGGTTATATAAAGTCTGCTGCAAATGTGAAAAGCTCGTAATTACCTCAGCAGTCTCAAGCAGTAGACATTGCAACACCGTCAGTGGTTTTAAGCATAAATCATATTATATACGCGTGTCAAAATATTACAATTTATGACTTGCAAAATGTAAGAAAAATGGTAAAAATTACATTGCTATTAGTGGTTATGAAATTGTTATTAGTTGGCTAAACGTGTATTTTTAATCTAACAGCAATTTTTCAGAAGTCAAATCATTTTAAAAGTCAAATTTGGAATCTATTTAAATATCAAATAGACACTCAATCATTTTGATAATATGAATTCCGTCTTATATACAGTGTATATGACATAACAATTCGTTCAGTATTCACACGAAGCCATGGTTTATTCCCATAAGCTGAATAAACCGTCTTTTATTAGCGATACTTTATCATTCGTCACCAATGACGCAAAAGCTATATCTCAAATTATATCCACGAGAGATTGAGTGGGGGAGGGGGGGGG
>JAQIXG010003164.1:0-15610 GCA_034700105.1 Oconnorella tubifera
CGAGGAAGTCCTCTTCCTCGCCGACTCACCTTTCCACCGACTAAATAGTCACTACCCACCTCATTGTGACGTAGTCAGCGAGACGTCAGCTTGCTAACAGCTCATGCGCCCGGATGTATGTCTGGGTCGATCTTTATCTTTTTTTACCTATATGGTAATTTTAGATTTGGCAATGGGTGTGAAGGCTTTTGGTTCTATCTCTCCGCAATTGCTTCAAAAGTTACAAATTTATTTCAAAAAGTCATGATAATCAGTTGTCTATCATGATTTTAATTTGATAAAGTTTTAGTCTTTAATTTGCGCTAATACGCTAAAATTAAAGACAAAATAACAAAGCAATAAAGATATAGGGTATATAAAGTAAAATATTTGTATAATTGCAATACCGTATCGTTATTTTTGTCAACACTGATGGCTGCCATGTTTGTTTACTTTATAAAAATTTTGTTAGCAGCTGATCAAATGTTTATGTCGCCAAATTCAGCGACAAAATCTGTACATAAACCACGAGATAAACAGAGTTGTAAGCAGCATTTTAGGTTGAAAAAATGAATAAGAGCAAACTGATACGTATGTACTCTCTCTGAACCAGGCCGTTCCCTACCTGCCACTGTTTATCCAGATCAAACAGTTTATGTTGCAGTTCTTTGATGTCCATGTTGGCCTCCGCTTCTCTCAGTTTACAAGATATCAACTCTTCCTGTAACTTAACCATCTCTGTACTTACATCTATAGACTTACTACTCACTGCCTACAACATCAACATTGTTAACGTCACATCAGCACAAAACAACTATCATACCAAAGTCAAATAACAAATCTCGATTATTATTTGATAACGATGTCTCAAATGTAGCTACAAATTTAAGTCTTACTAATGGGTGCAACCAGCTAGTGATATAGTGAGCATTAACCCGGCCTTAGTGTGTGAGTGAGATGATCTAACGGCTTCACTAATAAGTGTCAACTGTCAACTAAAGCAAGTAGTAGATGTTTACGTTAATGTGGAATAAAATCAAAGGGTGCAGCAAGTCAGTGAAATCTTAACCTAAAAATCCATCCTCTTTCATACTGTAATCTATCCATCCAACAATCCACCCATCCATTCATTCATCCAACCACCCATCCATCTACCCATCTACCAGCTCATCCACCCACCCACCCATCCATCCATCCACCCATCCGTCCACCTATCCACCCATCAATCCATCTACCCATTCACCAGCTCATTCACCCACCCACCCATCCACTCATCCATCCACCCATCCATCCACCTATCCACCCATCAATCCATTAAATCACCCATCCATCACCCCATCCACCCATCCACCCACTCATCCATGCCCTACCTGTTCTAGTTGGTTAACTTTAACTTGTTGGTTAATGAGTGCTGAATGCACAACGTCTAGTTCATTCTGTAGCTGTTCTATACGATTGTCTCTGTCTTTCACTGTCTCACTGACGTCTGATGTAGAGTGAAAGAGAAATGAAGGACGTAATGCTTTCAGTAGAGACACATTTGTGTCTGACTGTAGAGATCGTGAGGACATCGACGCAGATGATGACGACTTCTACAAGCAACCTTTCATCCTTCAATATCTAATTACTTAATGTCACATCAGCACAAACGATTACATTTAGTGCCATATTGCTTAAAGTCACATCAGCACAAACGATTGCATTTAGTGCCATAAATGTTGCTTAAAGTCACATCAGCACAATGATTACATGTAAAAGAACAATGCCCAATGTCTTGCCTAGTGTAATATAAGTGATGAGTGAACGCTTCACTTTGAGACTGAGTGGGGCAAGCACCAAGTATAAAACTTTAACTACACTTTTATTCTGAAAGGACGACAATTCTACCTGTATAGTCGGTGGTTCTGTCTGTAGTACAACCCTGGATGTGGGCGTGGCTTGACTTGTAGCCCCTCCCTCCAGTGACCCAGCAGCCAATAGCAGACTGTTTTCAATATTCTGTCTTGATATACTTCTTTGTAAAACTATGATCTGTTCATCTTGCTGAGCGCACTTCACTTGGTCATGGATTAACTTGTCTGCCAACATTTCTGTCTCCTGAATCAATGTCACATCAGCACAAATATGACTAGAAAGAGATAAAGGCATTGAGTTACTTACTTGAGATGAATATTGCATGAGAACTAAGATTACGTCAATGCAATTAATGCTGGAGTATGCTGATGACCATGAATATCAGTCAATGAAGTAAAATAAGATAAGACACAACTTTGTGTCTAATATAACAAATAAAATCAGATAATTTCATACTTTCTCCAGATTCTCAACTCTCTGACGCAGCAGTTTATTCTCACTTCTTAACCTCTGCAAACAAACAAGTGATCACTTATTGAGTGATGATCAACAAGTGATCACTTACTGAGTGATGAGCAACAAGTGATCACTTACTGAGTGATGAGCAACAAGTGATCACTTACTGAGTGATGAGTAACAAGTGATCACTTACTAAGCAACTAAGTGATAACTGAGTGATCACGTAAAGCAGTGGCTTTTATACTCAAATCAAAATATGCCAAATTAAAAAATTTCAATGACATTATATTTATTTGATGATTGCTTAATGTTACATCAATACAAAACAGTAACAAAGTCAACATCTTTGGTTGTCTATATATTGTTTTGATAGAGATGCTAGTATAATGTCTTTGTTCTGTATATCTCATCATAGACGACTCTATTTTAAATTCATTCTAACCACAAATGATAATTATATATATATTACTGCCTTTTGTTTACATTATATCTTATTATAATTATATCACTGTTAATTATTTTCTATTTATTATGAATTATCTAATATATCCTTCTTCTACCTGAACACCAAAATCAAAGTACAATCCACTCCTTGGTGCAAATGAGTGCATACAAAATTAATGTTTAGTGCAGTCTCCTCATAATCTTAATGATCATTGCACTAGAAGATATTTATAAAGCATTAAACTGCATAAAACAATGAATCAGCTTTAGAGTTTAATGTACATCGTATACATGAAAGACATTCATTACCCTCAGTTCTATCTGCTCTTCTTGTTCTTTGCTCTTGACAGCTGTGTACTCCTTCTGTAATCTAACATCAGCATCATCATTATCATTATCATAATAAGCATCATTAAATCATTATCAACATCATTAAAAGCAAGACTTTAAAATCAACTTAATTTAAACAAGGTCACATCAGCGTAAAAAGACCAGAGAAAGAAACAACTGACAATGTTTGGTAGAAGGGTACATCAAGATAAAACAGTAAGATGTAGGCTCGGAAAAAGGGTATGTACTTTTTCATTTTGCGTGAATTATATTTGATAGTGAACGCAGCATTAAGTAAAAGTTGATGGTCTGATTCTGTCTTTAAAGCAATGTCTTTCTGAAGAAACTGTAATCAAACAATCAATCAATTATCAATCAATCAGTCAGCAAATCAGTCCATCAATCAGTCATGCTAGTATGTATTGTTGATAACAGTCTATCATCTGTTTAGAAAGGCAACAAATCACACAGTTATGTGTTACAAATTAATCAAAGAATTAAGTAATGAATCATTCATATCTATATTTCTATCAAATCCCTTCTTCTGTCCAACCATCCATGCTTTTTCCATTCATCCACCCATCCATTCTTTCATCAATCCATCTATCCATTCATTCTTTCATCCATCCATCTATCCATTAACCTATCCATCCATCCATCCACTCTTTCATCCATTCATCCATCCATCTGCCAATTAATGCTTCACACAATAAAACTAGCAGGCTATTTTTAAATAAATAAATCATTCATATAAATCAATAACTGGAGAACAATATTAATAACTTTGGATGATCTCAGGAGATCGAAGGTCCACCTCTTTCCTGAAGCAACGCCATGCTTTGGCGGTGCAGTGGGGGAATGTGGCGGCAGTGCTGGGAACGTTTGGAACAGTTCCCAACACAGTTTAATTTGTAATGTTTTATCTTTTTCAACCAAATTTTTATTTGCCATACTTGTTCAAGCTATTAACTTTCTCTATATTAACTCTATAATGCTTTTGTTGTCAAAATTGCATTTATACTTAATAATATTCGAGTTATAATATGATAATGATAATGATATCAATAAATCGATCATCAGACAAGCCAATAAACATTATAATAAATAATCAGTATTAAATAAATTACTAATCAATCCATTAATAATTGTCAAGACAATCCATTATCAATCCATCAATAATTGTCAAGACAATCCATTATCAATCCATTAATAGTTAATTATTTAGCCATCTATTAGAATCAATTCTCTCTCTGACTAACAACAGACCTGTATCATTTCTTCCATGTCCAGAGACAGCAAAGTCTCACAGTTCAGTTTCAATATAGCCACTCCTAGACGCATTATAATCTCCATGCCCTAAATATTGATTTAAACACAATCATCAATAGAATCCTAAATCTGACTACAGCTTGTAATATATAGCATCAGCAGAAAGAATCTATTTACTGACATGATGTTAACTAGTTGTAGTGTTCAAGTGATGAATGAATACATGGAATATTTGACTCTCAGCACATTCGGCAGTAAACAACTTTTTATTTTCAAGCAACCACACAGAGTTCATAAAACTTCAACTGAATTTATTCCTAACAGCTAGGAATTAAAATAACAGTTTATTTAATTTATTAAATATAGAATAAATGGCAATATACCTCAGAGAGGAAAATTTCAAAGATTCTGAATGAGAGAGGAAGAGAGACAACAGAGGTAAAGAGAGTGAGAAACCAAGAGGATGCAAACATACAAGTAGTGACACCTTGAGACTGAAAGTGGTAGAAGAGATCTGGCAATTCATCCTACAGACAGACAGACAAATAGACAAGCATACAGACTGACAGACAGACAGATAGATAGATTATATCCAAGTAAAAGCTAAATATTTTATGAAGTCCATATAAACAAAATCTACCTGAACTTGAACAGTGAGAATATAATTCTCACTGTAATAGTGAGAATTATATTCTGAATTGAGAATTAGCTTCTTTATTAAACTGACATTAACCACTATCTAGCATTCATCACAATAACAATGACTTCATTCACTGTCAGTGCATTTAACCTATAGATAATAGACTATGTGCATTTAATATATATCATTTATAAATGCCACTTCACAGAGACCTTAATCATGTGATCTAGTTGAAATATACGCAGGCCTAGTTCAGCCATGGACGGTTTGAAGAGTTCTCTCATATTGTAGTTATACATGATCTTTATCAAGACTGAAAACGCTTCCTCTTCAGGCATCTATACAACAAAGATTAGTTGACTGAGTCTTGAAAGCTAATGTCACATCAGCACAAATAGAATTACTTAGTGAGTAGAATATGATTCAGTTAAATACTAGCAATATTCAGTAATAATAAGAAAGAAACCAAAATGATGTCAATGTTATATTGGTTAGTTATGTGCTGTCACATCAGCACAAATGACTAATCAGAGACAAGTCATGACGTAGTTGTAATGCTCATCATTTGAGTCTTTAATCTTCCATTCTATACTGACACTTATACAAGCAATGTGCCAATAAATAAGAACACTACTTGATATCATCAACTAAATCAGTTTCCCTTGAGACTAATAACATTTAGAGATGATCATGTCAATGTTGTCATCTGGCTGAGCAGAAACCAAGTGATGAGTGAACGCTTCAGTATAAAATCGCTTTAAGCATGATGGGGGAGGGGGGACATTTATTGATTGAATACTAAAAGTTAATCAGAATTAATTGCAACATTTTTCTACGTAATCTCAATTTAGACTATCACTGTACTTTCAGTTGCTGCACCCTTTAGTAAAAACATAAGCAACATCATGGTCATCATCATTCAGCCATGGTTATACAGACATTACTACAGATTTAAGTTGAAACATAAGCTGTTTGCCAATAGATGAAGTTAGGTAGTTAGCTGAATGTTTACCTGCATCAGAAGCATTCCAACAATGAAAGCGCTTCCTTGACAGTAGCCAACCTCACGATCATACAATGAGTACGCCTACAACATGTCATCATCATCGTCGTCGTCGTCGTCGTCATCGTCATCGTCATCATCATCATCATCATCATCATCATCATCAACGTTTATCTTCTAGTCCATTGTGTGTGAGAGACAGAGGCTAAGCCACGCCCCATACCCCGCCCCTGCCCCTAGCCACGCCTCATACCCCACCCCTGCCCCTTGCCACGCCCCCTCCTGTGCCCTTATTAAAGCCGTATCCAATTAAACATAAACTAGGTTAGAGCTAAACTGTCTAAACACAAATGACCTTAGAACTTAACGTTTACTAAATACGTAAACTCCCTTTAGAGATGACCTCCCCCTCCCCTTCTGCACCCACCTTCATAACATTAAATAGGCTCTCCTGTCCCAGACCGTCCTTAACCTTGAAGAGGTCATGTCTGGGATATGTCCTTGTGATGTCTCTACTGATGGTCTTCTCAAAGGGTGACGTCAGTTTAAGTAGATCAACATACTTGTCTCTGTCAGCCAGAGAGTCTCTTGCACCACACAACAACTGCCAGGCGATGCCTCTCAGAGGAGCTGGGATACCGTGTCTTACCAAATCCTTTATGGCATACATATCATATAAGATATAGCATATATAGAATATAGCATATAGCATATAGGATATAGCATAGTATATACAGCATACATAGAGCATGCATACAGTGCAGGCATACATACAATGTATGCAGCATTCATATAGATTATGGCATACAGTTCATAGCATATATACAACATATAGCATATGTACAGTATATTGCATACATACAGCATATAGCATATGTACAGTAAATATATAGCATATGTACAGTATATAGCATAAATACAGCATATAGTATATGTACATAACATAGCATACATACAGTATATAGCATTTATACAGCATATAGCATACATACAATATATATGGCATACATACAGTACATAGCATATATATATATATATAAAGTACATGGCATACATACAGCATATGGCATACATACAGCATATGGCATACATACAGTATCTATGGCACACATACAGTATCTATGGTATACATACAGTATCTATGGCATACATACTATATCTATTGCATACATACAGTATACATAGCATACATACAGTATATAGCATACATACAGTATATATGGCATACATACAGTATATAAAGCATACATACAGTATATATAGCATACATACAGAATATATGGCATACATACAGTATATATAGCATACATACAGTATATATGGCATACATACAGTTTATATAGCATACATACAGTATATAGCATACATACAGTATATAGCATACATACAGTATATATGGCATACATACAGTACATATGGCATACATAGAGTATATAAAGCATACATACAGTATATGTAGCATACATACAGTATATATGGCATACATCCAGTATATATCTGGCATACATACAGTATATATAGCATACATACAGCTTATATAGCATACATGCAGTATATAGCATACATACAGTACATATGGCATACATACAGTACATATGGCATACATACAGTACATATGGCATACATACAGTACATATGGCATACATCCAGTACATATAGCATACATACAGTATATATGGCATACATACAGTATATATAGCATACATACAGTACATATGGCATACATACAGTATATATGGCATACATATAGATTAACAATATGAATTTTATTACTTGAGGTTTCTAGAGTTTCATTTTATGTAAGATCTTGTTAAAGATCTTGTTCTAGCTGTTAAATTAATGGACATCTTACTAAAGGGAGCAACAAGTCTAGAGTCTAACAATACATTATTTGATATATATTCTAGTATAAGATGTAAGAAGGAAGCAGCTATCTACCGATATATAAGCAGCTTTCTTCTTACTGACAGTCTCCCAGTCAGTCAGTATACCGCTCCATAGAGCCCAGAGGCTCTCTTCACTGGCTGTTAACAATAAACAGGCTTGGTAGAAGGGTATGTCAAGAGAGAACAGATAATAGACACTAGGCTTAGTAGAAGGGTACGTTAAAACAGAACAGATAATAGATACTAGGCTTAGTAAAAGGATACATCAAGACAGAACAGATAATAGATACTAGGCTTAGTAGAAGGTTACATCAAGACAGAACAGATAATAGTAAAAGGGTACATCAAGACAGAACAGATAATAGATACTAGGCTTAGTAGAAGGGTACATCAAGACAGAACAGATAATAGATACTAGGCTTAGTAGAAGGGTACATCAAGACAGAACAGATAATAGATACTAGGCTTAGTAGAAGGGTACGTTATAAAAATAGGCTTGGTAGAACGGTAAATTAGAAAATAGGCTTGGTAAGTAAAGGTTAAGATTAAAGTTTGATATTATATAAATGACGTCTCAAACCACAGCATTCAGTTTAAGCGTCTTACTAAAGGGTGCAGCAAGTTAGCGAAATAGTGAGCTTTCCAGGATTCAAACCTGGACCTGTTGCGTCCGAGTCCAGAGCTCTAACCACTTCTCTAATGAGCCTCAACAGGGTATGTTAGGAAGAATGATCAGAATAAAATAATAAACTGTTATCTAAAAGAGAGTGAGACAGGCAGATAGACAGAGAGACAAACGATAAATACAAGGACATGGACATAAATACAGACAGACGACAAACAGACAGACAGATGACAGACAGACAGGCAGACAGATGACAGACAGACAGATGCCAGACAGATGATAGACAGATGACAGACAGATAGACAGATGAAAGACAGACAGACAGATAGACAGATGCCAGACAGACAGATGACAAACAGACAGACAGATGACAGACAAGCAGACAGACAGATAGACAGATGCCAGACAGACAGATGACAGACAGACAGACAGATGACAGACAGTCAGATGACAGACAAACAGACAGATGACAAACAGACAGACAGATGACAGACAGAGAGACAGATGACAGACAGACAGATGACAGACAGATGACAAACAGACAGACAGACAGACAGATAGACAGATGACAGACAGACAGACGACAGACAGACAGACAGATGAAAGACAGACAGACAGACAGAGAAGACAGATAGACAGATGACAGACAGACAGATGACAAACAGACAGACAGACAGGTGACAGACAAATGACAGACAGACAGATGACAGACAGACAGATTGACAGATGACAGACAGACACACAGATGACAGACAAACATAGACACACGGTCAGATGACAGACAGATGACAGACAGACAGACAGATGACAGACAGAGACAGACAGATGACAGACAGAGACAGACAGATGACAGACAGACAGATGACAGACCGACAGACCGACAGACAGATGACACACAGACAGACAGACTGATGACAGACAGATGACAGACAGATGACAAACAGACAGACAGATGACAGACAGACAGATAGACAGATGACAGACTTGTATATAAATACCTTCCTGTATTTGATACGAGTCATTATCTGTATAGAGACTAGCACTGTTGCCACTAAGCACAGAACTGCTGGACTTGACACTAGAGACAGAACTTTGTCTTGAATGACTCTTTAGTTCTGTGCATCGTTGAGTAGATGGAGGAGGAGCAAGCTGATTGGATGTTCTTTGATCAGCTGACTGCAGGCAGGCAGCCTTACTGTCTGCCTCCAGGATTCTGACAATAAGTCAGTCAATCAGTCAGTCAGTTAATCAATCAGCGGTCAATCAGACAGCCAATTAGATAGTCAATCAGTCAGTCAGCGTTCAATCAGTCGGTCAATCAGTCAGTTGGTCCATCAATCAGTCAGTCAGTCAATCAGTCGGTCAGTGGGTTAATCAAGTTGATTTAAGTTGATTTAAACATTTAGACTTAATTGTTTAAACTGATTTAAACAATTAAGCCAATAAGGATAAATACAATGAAGCTGATCTAAGCCAGCAGTCCTGAACTTAGAGTCTACTATTTTACAAAACTTGTCATGACCATGGACAGCTGAGTCAACATAGGACCTTGCCAGTATAACCAGGAGTTGAACCCAAATTACTGAAACAATGTCGACCGCTTTACCTCTAGGCTACTTGCATTCCTGAACTCTTCCAAATATTTCTCCACTGATACTGCTTTACTACGTATCTATAATGATTTACTTCTCTCTATTAACAAAAATTCTCAGCTCCTGTTCTTCTTGCTCTCAATGCTGCCTTTGATACCATTGACCATTCCATCCTTCTCTCCAGACTTTCCTTAAACTTTGGATTAACTGGTTCTGCTTTATCTCTTCTTACCTCTTATTTACAAAATCC
This sequence comes from Oconnorella tubifera, assembly GCA_034700105.1. Classification (NCBI taxonomy): domain Eukaryota; kingdom Metazoa; phylum Annelida; class Clitellata; order Enchytraeida; family Enchytraeidae; genus Oconnorella; species Oconnorella tubifera. The sequence continues at coordinate 10,332 of JAQIXG010003164.1, forward strand.
TTCTAAAACTGAATTCTTACTCATTGGCTCTCCTCAACAACGATCTAAACTTACATCTAAATCTTTATCTTTTTGCAATAATCTCGTCACACCTACTGACAGCTGTCGTAATCTTGGGGTCATCTTTGACAGTGATCTTCCTTGTATATCTCGTATTTCTAATATCTGTCGCCTTTCTTCATACCATATTCGTCAACTTCGTCAAATTCGTTCTTCCCTTGATAGAAATTCTGCTGTTATTCTTGCTAATGCTCTTGTCTCTTCTAAACTTGACTACTGTAATTCTCTTCTTTATAATCTTCCTAACTCTTCTATTAATCGCCTGCGGGTGATTCAAAATTTTCTAGCTAGAGTTGTTGTCCCTAGTATTAAAAAGTGTCGTCATATCTCTCCTACTCTTAAACAACTACATTGGCTTCCTGTCAGACAACGCATTCTTTTCAAAATTGCTTCTTTAACTTTTAAAATTCACATCATCATCAGCCTTCTTATCTCACTGAAATCATCAAACCTTATGTTCTTTCTCATACTCGTCGTTCTTCATATCTATACAAACTTTCTCTTCCTCTTATAAAATAGTTTACCTCTTAGCTTACATTCCTCTACTTCTATTCATTTCTTTCATTCTCATCTTAAAACTTATCTTTTTCCACCTTTGATTTTTCTTCTTTTTTTTACGGACTGATTTCCCGGCTAAATGTTTTCCTCTCTCAGTTGATGGTTTGTCCTCAATGCTTGGGTGGAGCATATGCGGTCTTTCCTGAAACTGAGGGACGTCTGTCACATCGTCCCTCGACGGTTAAACAGACGTTAAACTTTTATTGATTTATTGATTAATTCATCATGCAACTAAAGAAAACCAATTGAAACCTGTTAGCTTGATCAAGCTTGGCTAACAACAGACGTTCATCTTCACTTCTAACAGGAGAATCAGCTGTTGTTTGTTTGTGAGACTCTTCTGTCTCTATCTCTCCCTTGTTCTGCTCCATTTCTTTGCTGGCAACTTTTCTCTCTATTTCTTTATCAACTCATCATATTACAGGTCGCAGATTATAGAACAGTCTTTTTTTAATTTATTACATTTCTATTCCATTTCTAGAATATAATATAGAAATTAGAATTTCTTTGTTCTCAAGTTGAATAATATAAGTTTATTACAATTGAGTTCTACAAGTAGACAAAGAGTCCACTGGGACTCAATATGGGAGAACCTCTAAAACAATAACAAATATTTGTTACATTAAACAAATAGATTCTTTAATTAGTTCTAATTTAGCTATTTCTTCTTTGTAGCACTTAGATTAAAATTTATTATTTTAATTACAATGTTTGCAGCATTTTTAGCAGTCCCCCTCCCCCCACCCCCCCACACACAATCATATAATGAGTGAAGGGGACATGAATGTTTAATCCTAGGGTCATCCTTACGTAAGCATACCACCACTGATAATATAATTCATTAAAAATATTATACACAGGTGTATTATTTAAATTACAATATTGGAATTTTAACAATTCTTATAGAATAATGAATAAACTTCTTATATATGTCTGACTGTTACTTTTACGAATATGATTAGGAAAGAAACTTTTGGCCTGTAAACTTCGACTTTTGGCCCGAAACTAATTAGCAACAAGATTTATACAACATTTGAGTTACAAATTTTCCATTTTCATCTCAAAAACATAATACATTTTAGTGGGAGGTGAGTGAGGGCGGTATAAAAGGAAAGCTAACGGAGGGGGGGGTAGGATCATAAATCTAATAATATATATTACATTAGAAATTACGGCTCCAATTCGGTTATGCACCTCACCGAATTAGGGTTAGAGATGGTTTAGGATTAAAAATTAGGGTTAGAGTTTATATTATAACTAGTCGTGATTAGGGTTATTAAAATGGATCAGACGTAGTTTTCAGTTATCTTCAGAGAATTTTAGCCGAATTTTACTTCTATTTCTAAAATATCGCCATTTTTTATAAGCGATAATTAAAGAAACACTAAGCAAAACATAAAATTAATTTTTTAAAAAATGTTCGATGTAGTTTGATTTTCGCGATGAGACTTGTTTTATTATATTCCTCATTCTTTCTTATATATGTCGTCTTAATTTTATTCTAAAAACTTCATATGGTGCGTAACCGAACGAGCCCCAAAATTACATTTAAATGATAATGGATATTAACTCCCCTTCCTACTTAAACCAGCAGAGGGAGGGTCTGTATTACGCTCGCTGTAATACAACAGAGAGTGGCTCGCACGACGATGACGGGGTGAGTCCTACGACCCCTCTGCGGACGATGACGGGGTGAGTCCTACGACCCCTCGGCGGCGGCGGACCACATCGATGATTCTTTGGCTCCTCTTCGGCTTCGCACCTCAACGACTTAGGGTTAGAGATGGTTGAGGGTTAGATTTTGGGTTTAGATTGTAATTAGAGTAATGATTAAGGTTATTGAGATGGATCAGATGTATTTTGCAGTTACTTCAGAGAATTTAGTTCATTTTTATTTTTTATTCGTAAATAATCGCCATTTTATGAGCGATAATTAAAGGAACACTGTGTAAAGCATAAAATTATTTTTTCCAAAAATGTTCGATGTAGTTCGAATTTCGCGATGAGACTTGATCTATTATATTCCTCATTCTTTCCAATGTATGTCGTCTTATTTTTGTCTTAAAAACTTCATATGGTGCGTAACCGAATTTTACCGGATTCTTCTCTCATCTATTCATTTGTTATAAAGAGAAGAATATAATGCTCAATGATTAAACGCAGCAAAGACACAACATTCGACCAATTGAAACGTACACGACGGGAAATATTATGCCGTGTGTATAGTTAATAGATTCATGATTGCACTCTTTGGTGGTAACTAATAAAAAATAAATTTTGATTGGGTGACTAGGATTTTGCTTCAATTAAGGTCGAATAAACGGATTATTATGAACCGATTATACAAATACACGAGATTAAAAGTATCCAGGCCAGGCTAATTTAACTCATAGTTGGGATGATTTAATTAAGGAGAAGATTTAAAAGCAAATTGACTATCTGGCTATTATTACTCTCGATAAACGCATGACGATAATTCACTGAATTAAACTGAATTAAAAATTAAGAATTAAACTGAATTAACACTGTCGTCGAGATAGTCGCAAAAACACTCTCAGCTGACACATCACAATTCATATATATCTGATTAATTAGATGCTTTTTGTTATCGCACTTATAGTTAAGCCTTTATATGTCTAAAGATTCATAAATCAAGTGTTTGCACTCTGGTGTAGGCTGTCTAGTACGTGCATCACTCGCAATCACTTATATGAATCACAATCACTTATACGAATCACTTAAGATTAGCATTAGATACCGTGGTTCGCGTTCATACATCGTCAAAGTTAATATAACAGAAATAAGATCTAATTAATAGGCAGTTTCATAATGTAACATGTAATAAATAATATGTAATAAGTTATTATGTAATAATATCGACAAAACATGTTTATACGTCAAAGCAGAGATTGTTCACAAATTACGTCCTTTTAAAATCTTTTACAATCGATAGGTAGTGCTTGTTTTTACTATTATAATAATTGCTTAGCTATTAGTTCAGTGAGAGAGGCAGAATCTAATTATGCTAAATGCTAAACTTAAATACTAACTTTTTTACTTTTGTTGTTAGTGTAGTAAATTATTATTGTTTTAAAAATATTATTTTTTTATTTTTTAATTTGTTGATAAGTTACCGTTCTTGCACTAACTGATATTTTGGCGCACGGTGTAAACGATCAGCGATACTGCGGACTATTTTAATGATGTAATCTTTATATTTACAATAATGAGACAGATAATAGACTTATATGCAAGGCTCAGCTCTTAGGCCTATAATAGGCTATATAATCAATCAGGCGCACAGGCGCACAGGCTGCGGCTAATCTAGGCACATTTCCTCGAACAGGTAAGATAAACGGAGCGGATATTGAATAAGTCGTTATTATCACGTAGCAATAATAATATTTTTGGAATATATTTTTTATATTATTATAAATTTCGCCTGCTCAATATTTAGTAAATATATTAACGCTAATCTTAACCCTAAATCATTAACAAATGTTTATTTTTTAATGAAACTTAATACAATCGTTCAATAATAATACATTATGTAGGCAACTATATGCGATATACAAAAAGTTAAAAAATTTGAACATTCATGGCAAATAAAAATGAATTAATAATAAACAATTATTTATACGAGAATTTACAATTAATAAATTGAAATAATTAAATATTTAATTAAATGTTTAATTGAAATAATTAAATATATAATTTAAAGATAAATTATAACATAATTAGCGTGATTACAGGCTAGTAGCTAATATATTGATTAAGTTTTGGTACGAAAGAGCGTAAATTTATTAAATGGGCTAAAATAACCTTAAGCTTATAAATTAATATTTGACTAAATTTTTTTCACAAATATAATTTTCTTTCATAATTTTTTAGTAACTTTTGTACAAATTTCTCTCGACACAATTCTGCGAGTTTTTAACTGAAACTATTTTTCGACTTAAATAACCTGAATATAAATTATATATCTACCAGTCTTAGATGTAGAATATTTAAACAACTTTACGTAGTCACTCTTTTTGAAGGGGGGGCGGGGTTGGGGGTATGGAAGGGTGAACCTTCTATATCCCCCATATATGTGTACATTTAAAATTGAAAAAAGGTACTGTATGCATGTTTCATAAATCATAAGTCTGTACAAACTACGCATTTATATCAACACATGTAAACTTTATGCAGAGTAAATATTTCAGTACATTTTGCAATGATGCTATTATCATTAATTAAGTAAGCCTATAGGCTTACCCAAATGAAAAGTAGAGTTGATAAATTAAAATCTTTATCAAAATATGAATGTTCAAACTTGTAAATATTTGCTAAAATGTCGACCTAAGGGAAAATAATATTCACCTGACATCCAACTAACTAACTACGAAAACTATGAGAAACGGAATGTAAAGGTTAATCGAGCAAATCAGAAATTTCAAACAATTATTATTTATAAACTGCATAATATGATTTAATAATTGAATATCCACAAAAATGAATGAAAAATCGACATAAAATATAATATAATACAATATATAAGAGAGGCCAGCATCGTGTGTAGACATATACATGAGAAATCTATTAATAATTACTGTAATTATTTGCACTTATTTCATTTCTTTTGTGTTTATTTCTGTCTTTATAGGACGATTAAAGAT
>JAQIXG010003165.1:0-15606 GCA_034700105.1 Oconnorella tubifera
TATATATATAAGATTTCAACAATATGAGCTGTTTGAGATAAGTACATTGCTAAAAGCCAATGTTATATAAAGCCTTGTAGATAATTGATTACCAATGCGAATTGAAATAAAGCAAAAACCTTGGACCTATAAAAACCGTCTTTCAGCGACTTAAAAGTAACAGATTTCTTTCAAGCAGAGTCCAGCTAGTCAAGGAGTGGGACGATCGGACAAGAATATTTTTTTACGAGACAGTGCAACTACCAATTGAATTTTGATATTGGATTGAAAGTATCTTATGAAATAAAACAATGAATGTTATATTTAATTAACAAGCATACTCGTTATGCACATATCATTATTACGAAAGACTTTTAACACATCTAGGGCATCAAACAATAGAGTAAGTAATGGTACTGTTTTGATACGTATTTCTCAGTTCAGTTTTAAATATGATTACTTGTCATAATCAGCTGAGTATACAAATAAAAGCTGAGCGTACAAATAGAAATACATTTTATTTAGTTACTCGCTTGCATTGATATAATATTAGACTTCTTTTTTGGTTTAGATACAGAAAAAGTATATTTAATTAGCTGAAATGTATTTATATCGTCTTCTACTGCGTATTAAAACAATACTCTCTTTACTATATTAATTGTTTAAATTATAAAAATGTAATTCAAAGCATTGATTGTGTTTCAAAGATCTCGTTTTTTCGGTTCAGTTTTAAACAGATATTCTGTTTTACGATTTAAATTTTATTTTCTATTAATTAAGCTTTCTAGTTCTCTTATAATCTCATTGCAACTTAATCTAGTTCAATTTCTCATCAGATTTTATCATGTAGGCGAACAAAAACTTCAATAAATTCCTTTTCTTCAAAGAATTCGCTATCAATAGATATATTTCTTATCATCTTTCAGATTTTTAAACGATAATTACTGAAAGCTTTATTTTGTAGTTATAAGATTTACTTCATATACTTAAAGTCTTGCTTTTAGTTGAAAACACACCCATACATATTTGTCAGAACATTTTATATCTTATTTTATTATATTTGATAATTGTATCGTTAACCTAAACAAAGCAGGTTATAGATGACTGTAATAATACACAGCAGCAGATTTTAAATGAACATAAATGTATGTAGCCATATTATAAGTTAGAAACAGCACCATCATTGCGTTACTTTAAAAATCGTATTTCAATCGTATCATATATATTTATTAAATTATTTTCTTTTTTCGCGTATCATTATATCGAAGTATAGCTTGAAGACATCGTCATTTCACGTGGATTTACTGTATGTCATGTGATAGCTCGTTTGCTCTCTGCGCTAATGGATATTTTAGATTAAAAACCATCAGTAAAAACTTGAAGTAAATCTCCATTGTCATTATGAACATCATGTTGGTGTAATGCATTTCAGATTTTTTGTGTTCAATTGATAGTATCTCAAGTTACATGTGGACATAATTGAGTGATTTTTATGCAATAATTAATTAACGCAGAAAACGCATATGTTTATAAATATTAAATGTTAGTAACTTTATTAAAATTTACTATACAGTATTTTTACCGTTTGGTCGTTTACAATGTGTACTTATTACTATATCATTCTGTGTCTATTCAGTGCATATTGAATATGCATTACAAAAAGTATATCATCTATTTATTCGTATTCAATGTAATGTACATATTTATTATTATCAAACTTCTTTCTCTCCTTTCCAATTGAAATTAAACCTTTTAGTAATCGTTCATAACGCGTAGCAATAAGTATTCAAATATATAAAACGAACTTTTTATTTAAAGAAACGGTCCGTTTAGGGTCAGTATTTTGCGTTTCGTTTACTGTCAATAGAGCGACACGTCAAGCTGATATTAATCTTCAGTATCCAGATTGTAGTTCTCAAGATCCTGATGTCTTGATTGTTGGACGACTGACTGAACAACTAATGGACGTAGAAATTAGTCGCTATCACTGAGACTCTGAAAATCCTCGCATATAAAATTGCATTAGGAAGATTGAGATCACGTAAAAATTCGCACGCGTGAAATGACGCAAAGAAAGACGTAAGAAAAACGACGTGAATTTACGCGATGGTCGATTAGTTGTCAGGCAAAAAAAGAGTGCGGAGTATTTTAAATAGAGTGAAAGTCTAGAAAGATGATTTTTAGATTTCTGGTAAATTTTAGACTGGTTTGTAGAGTTATTAATTTCTGACATCGATAAATTGTAGATTGCAAGATTATATAAATAATAAAGTTACTTTTAATTTCTGATATAGTAATTATCGATGAGTTTTTATGTAAATTAATTAAATTATCTAAAATATTATATTTTAAGAGATAGCACAAGTTTTCGTGTCGATAAATATAAAAGCATTTTCAGACAATCATTTTTGTCATTTGAAGTATTGCCTAAAACAATCTCAGTTAATTCTTTTTACGTTTTATTATAAGCCACATCTGATTCATCAAAATTTTATCAGAGAAGAATTATTTCTGTATAAATTCGCTTATTATTCAATGAATACTAATTTCTGTACTGAAGACCATTAAACAATATGCAAAAATAAACGTTTTTGACGATAGAAGCTTAATTTGAATTGCATCGGAAAGCTTAAATATTTGATTTTATGAGCTGCTTATCGACTAGTGTGTTGTGTAAGCTTATTAAATGTCACAATTGCATGACAAATCTGACAGTTTATCTTAATCCAGAGCAGCATTACTTCTGTTAATGCAGATTTTGCTTCAAGAAGCTTTATTTAATTCAGTGAATAATGTCAACGTAAATTGATGGATTATTCACAATTTTAAATTTCTTTATAGCGCAACTTATATAATCTAACAATTCTGTAATAAGTTATAAGCATAGTCTTTGTTTTATGCTTTAACTTATAAAGCATTGAGATTAACTCGTTGATAAAGTTTTTATTTATATACAAAGAACAAGTTAATTCTAGAAACTTCCATGGTTATCAACTAATGCTTTTATAATTACTTTATATATTATTTAGATAAATATATAAATGTTAATATTTTCTTACAATTGTATTTTTACTAACTAGTGAAATTATAACATTTATCAAAAATATAAGCCTTAAGTCTGTTTCGATTATTATAAAGACATTAAAAAATAGCTATTGAATTACAATAATGAGTTGATAATAACTATAATCTGTAATTTACATTGTTTTTCTGTTTTCTTTTCGTTCCTATTTTACACAGTTTTTGAAACAAATCATATACATTGTACATACCAACATGACACAATATAAAATCACTGAATTTATAAGAAAACATAGTACATTTCTCGTCAAATCATTTTCACGCTGCAATATCGGACAAGATTCTCGGTGTATAATGCTTTCTTGATAATTTACAGCTCATTGCATCGGACTTCTAGCCTGTCGCCTAAGTGAATGGTTGATCTCAAAGGGACGGTACGGTCGAACATTAAGCTTAGACCTGGACTCGGACTCGGACGCTAATAGTTCCCGAACATTCACGTCGGGGGAATATTCGTGAGGCGAGGAACTAGGCTTCTTGCCGCGGCCTCGTTTCATCAACTGACGGTGGCTTGACGCGAGGGCTTGGGTATAATTTTCATCGTCTTTCAGAGAGTAATCAAGAGATCTGTAAATTTGGTCATCGTTGTTTCTCAAATGTGTTTAATGAGTTGAAGAAAATATTTGCTTTTGATTTTATTTTAAAAGTTTCTTTTACTGAAGTAGTTGTGTTTTTTGGATAGCTGCACACCACTGCATTACTAAAAACGATCCAAAGTTATTATTTAAGTTTAAAAGCAATTATACTATAGATGCTTCTTATCGATATAAAAACAGATGCAAGTAGCTGATGCAGCATTAATATACGATTGGCCTATTGCTGACGATAACTTTATTTTATCAGTAAAGATAAATGCGAAATTATATTAATTCTCTCAACAAGTGACTTCTTACTACCCTTAACTCTGAATCTTTCATTTATACGGATAAATTTTATCATTGAGTTTTAACTTCGAACAATGTATTTTCTAGCATGGGCGTGCTGTTAAAGAAGGCGGTTTCTGCGAATGGAAAAATTAATAACACTTGATCCCTTTAGACCAAGTGCAATAAAGCAAAAGCACGAAGGATCTGTTTATTTATGAATCAAGCAACATAGTCTTATTTAACAGTAAGATATTATAAAATATAAAAATATTTATGGCGAAATAAAGTTAATATTGTATGGCATTATAAGTGTTAAACATTGGAAAGTTTTAAATAATATCACTGGCCTTATCATAAATATTGTTTTCTCATTTTATTCGGAGTTTAGTGGATAAATTTAGTAAAATCTTCAAGCTTAGTTCTAACAGAGTCCAAATAGCCATTACATAGGATCAAAGATTGCACGCATGACCTGTTCATCATCAAAATCATGCAAAAATTTCATTGTTGAATTCGCTATGATTGAAGCTATGCTGATATTGAACAGACAAATTATACTTGTTGAATGCTGATGAATTATTCTAACATTCATCCACACAGCTTGCTTATCCCAACTTACAACGATATAAATGTCTACATAAGTTTAGGTTCATTATGCCAAAGGGTTCTTGCAGTTGACATTGCACCTTGCCCTATGAAATGACCTTTATGAACCACCTTGCGGCTATTTAGTTAAGATACCAGCTATTCCCGTAGTGTAGACGGGACCCTGTTTTGTATCAGCCTCGGGAAATAGGTCCAATCGAGAGAAATGTCCAAATGCCTAAATTTTAAAACGGCTGTCTTCTACCTTTTATCGATAAGAACTGGCATCCGGCGGTTTGGCTGGAAGGTGTCTTTCTAATGCGTATTATTTACTAAGTGTACGATGCTTGGGGCATTGTAGTTTTAAAGTCTTCGAGATGTAGAGTGAGGTAGTTTGGTAAAGTTTGTCTGAATTTGTTGTAAATGCATGATGCAGTAGTTGCAACCAATGTAACCATTTAGAGGATTTAATTTTTTTTATAATAAATTTATTGATTTACAGTTGTTTTATATAATTTAAGTAGCGTTCTGCAAATGCTTGCACGTCTAATTTTTTGCAGTGAGTTATAGCTATTTATAAATAACAACATGCATAATTTTATAACGAATTGTCGCTTAAATAAGCGGGTTTGTTTTGAGTAATATACTGTTTTAAAGAGTTCTATTTTTAATTAGCACTACATTATTAATTTATCTATAATAATTAATACTAATATATTTTTATCATCTTTTCGTTCATATCTCATAACTGTTATCTTTCTTTATTTTTTATCGAACAATACAGAATAAACATATTTTCATTCCAAAACTTATAAAAGTCTATCGCTACGACATTTTATTCCTATGCGCTGCGCATAAATCTTAAATAATTATTCTCAACAAAGCAACGCCTACTTGTCTAAAAACTGCCTCGTCTACAACTATAACACTATTACAGTTCTACAAATTCGCGTGCCAACCTGTCACTGTTCTTTTAATTTGCGCATCTACTGAATCTTGCACGAGACGTAATGCATTTTGCTTTTCGACGCCGCTTCGTAAGGATACGCTTCCGTTTCTGCAACACAACATCGACAACGCGACGCGGCATCGTCTTGCGTCTTATGGCCGGTATCAGGGCTGTTCGGATGACACAATTTTGTGGGAATAAATTAGACTTGTTCGCGAGGCTCTCTCGTTCTTGATGCATTGAATCCGGCGCGTATCGTATTCGCATCTCGTGTACCATTTATGTAACATTATGTCGTTTTACTTTTTCAAGAGAATTTATTTGATCCTGATTTTATAACTTTTTGAATTAGCATGAGGAGATAGAATGCTAAATTCAAATTCACTCTTTTTTCTCAACAAAATTTTAACAATGTATTTACTCCATAAGTACGTTAATTCAAATAGACAAAAAAAATGGCAAGCAATTAGACAGGCAAGCATTTATTTAACAGACAAAATCATATTATAATCTATTTATTGATGCTTTGTGCTTAAGATTTCTAATCTTAAAGTAATCAAAAACAATTCTAATCACGCGAAAGAAGTAGCTAAGATTAAAGCTGATTGAAGAATTTAATTACGGACTAAATTATGATCCGATGAGCACAATTTGAATTTGATTAATTCTTGCATATTTTTCTAGATCTTTCAGATGATATTCTATATGTCTTTTAGCAGCAGTAAGGAAATCGTAGAATATTAATTTTACTATATCGTTACTTTTTCATTTAATTAGTTGAAATGTTTTTTTGGCTAGAACTTATTCATTTTCCATTTGTTTCAATTTGCTTGTAAATAATTTGATATCAAATATAAAATTATAAAATTATCTGTTACGCTTTATTTCTTGCAAAAAATATATAATTCGATGTATCCTAATAATTTATCTGAATAATACTTTTTAAACCTAAATCCCGTTTTCACGTATGAATTTTCATTAATAGCCGTAATAACACAATATATCGGCATAAACATAATGTTACGTATCTACAATAGGGCCTATATTCAAGAATATTTAAGATTACCGAATGTATTTATTAATAGCGGTCTGCATTTATTCAGCTTTTAAGTCTATTTACTTGCGAAATATTTTCTATAAACAGTTTTTGATTTAACAGTTATATAAAACTGTTGTTCCATTGCATAGCGGTTTGCAATATGTTTTTCTCCCTTGAAATTTCTATAGGATATCATATGTGAACGATCACGAGCCGGTCGGCGGGCGACGGTCCGTGTCAATTGCCTTGGATAGAGTCCAGTGCTGGCTGACCGGTCACGTTCATCGAACAGAGCCTTTATTACATGGTCTCTTTCTAAACCACTGAGCAAAAGACAAAGATTTGAATTTTACGCGAAATTATTCAAATTTAGAAATACAGTAATATTGAAGAATTTTTAATATATTGTTTTATCAGTAGGCTATGTAAATAGTTGACAATATTAATTGTTTTGTTGTTTTCTAACAGCAGAATTAGTCAAATAATGCTTTTTAATGCTGCCCTCCAATGAGTTGTAATAAATTATTTCTACTCGGCATGTTTTAAACGAGTATGCAGTAGTATTCTGTTAATTATGGTTTTAATTGAAGATTTAAAGTGTTTTTATACGTCACTGTTTTATTGTATAGTGTGCATTTTATAGCGATGATTTTATTTGTTCTATGCAGTGAAGGGATATCACTAGTGTCTTATGATCTGATATTCCTGGATCTGATCTTTGCTGCCTTATCCAATGTTACTATAAATTTAATCACTTTCTGAAATAAATAAATAAAATAAAAAGTATGAAGTAGCACACAAATATACAGTAGTATTTATACTGAACTGTCGGTGATTCTTTAAAAAGGTTTACTGCATTACAGTAAAGGAAGTTATATAATAGAGCCATTTTTTGCATTTCGTGCTTCTTTGTTCTCATTGTAGTGTTCTTGATTTCGTGCTTTTAGATGGCAGCGCTCTTTATAAGCTAAATCGCATTGATTTTTAAGCAACCTATGCCAGACATAATGAAAATCTAATCTTTTTGAAAAGAAATTAAAACTTCATACAGGGTAATTTTTGTGCAGAAATATCAGAGAATTGTGATTAAATATATTACGACTTAATATATTTCTGAACTTGAAAACAGCATAGAAATGTTGCAATAATGTTCCAATTATGAAAATTATATTCAAAACACATTGTAAAATGATCATTCTATTGCCCCGTCTATTTGTTTAAAACATTTCAAATCTAGATTTTCGCGAAATGAGGAAATAATGTCAATAAAATATTAGCATTAAAACCAGTACATTAGTATAGACTCCCTTTGGTAAACATCGTTGAGAATTAACGTTGAATTATTTATCATCATCGTTCTTATATTCATACATTTCACGCTTCTTCTTCAGCAGAGTGCTTCATTTCAGTATTCATATAGTGTATGCTTCTCGCTCGAATACATTATACTTCATTTGCTTATAAAAAATATTAGAGATGAGAGTCGTTGATGTAAATTTATGATGCAAAGGATAAATGTCAAAAGATAGTATTGTTATTTCATTTGAAAAAATGAAGAGAAAAAAGGTAAAGTACAATAGAGTCAAAGAATCTCAATGAGCAAAGGGAAAGTGACATAATAATAAATAAGGCCTATCAAAAGGACATGATGTAAAAGATACTTTTTTGATCATTATTACAAGGTTTGAAGAATTTTCGGGAGATATATTAAGCAGTAAGGATGTCGTGTTTCGATGATAAGTCTCTGGTGAAAACTGTGATTTGATGAAAACTTTGCTCATCGTTCAATGCACAGTCTTTATCGCTTGATAACTTATGCAGATGGTGTTTGTACCGTGTCCACATTATAACGATATACATCATAAAAGTATTGGCAGCTTTCTTCCCTTGGCTTTCATCTTGATCGCATATGATTGATCTTGTAATCTCAGTCTTGAAGGCGGGCCTAATGAAATTACTGATGCCCGAACTTTATTTATAAAATCTTTGAATATATGGTTTAGAGTACTAAGGTTTGTCCGTAATAAATTTTTGTTTGTATCAACAGATTAGATGTAATTTAGTAAACTATATTTTAACAAAGTAAATAGTTGAACTGTAAGTTGCACTCGGGTCAACAAGAATTTGTCAAACAGCAAACATTACGAATTTTCCCAGCCATCTGGCAAGTTAGCATGCCGAAACAAGTGCAAGTCACTTTTCCGGATAATAATTCATTTTGTCGGGTAATAAATCAATTTATCGGGTAGAAACTTAAATAATTATATACATACACAATTACCCTACAAAAGTAATTTCTTGTTTATTCAAAACAGTCCTTCAATCCTTCAAGAAATCTCTTCTGTCTTCATACTATCAAACTTTCTTATCGTCGTCTATTGTACGCACCAAATTTCTTATTTCACAATCTCTTTATTATTAGTATTCATTCTGCATTATATCAATCTGCGCGTAGAGGAAATTTGACATCTTGTCAATTGACAAGTTTGTTAAAACCTAAATGCGACAAATTATCGTAAAAAAGACGAGATTTGACGACGATGACGCTTTTATTAGATCTGAGCGCAGCTGCCTCACTGTATTATTCCCTTCGGTAATAAAATTGCTCTGCTGGATTCTACCGAGCAATTGTCCTCCTAGACGCCCCCCCCCTCATCCCCCACGACCCCCCTCCCCCTCGATTGACGGTAATTCGGGAAAGTGAATCTGTTTGAACGCTGAGCGTGCTCCAGAAGGCAATTTTTGCGTGAAAGTTTTCATCTGAAATAAAAATATTAATAAAAGAGATAAAAATACTTTGCTGAAAATTAGTGGAATAAATCTGTATAAAATTTGTTTACTTTGTGTAATATGTCGATTTTAGATTATCGATAGCTTGTTCAAGTTGTGCATTGCTTTTTTAAAATTCGGTAGGCCATTCATTAAAAAGGATTACAGTTTTATTATTAATTTCGATTTAGTCAATTAAACAACTATAAATAGGTACATTGTTAAGTTTTAATACATGAGGCTTGCTGTCATCCAAATTGAAGCTTTAAATTGAATTAGAATTTGTATATTAAATATCGAATATTTGCAAAATTTGTAAAAAAATAAAGAAAAAAATTTCACTAGATGTAACCGATAAACTAATTAAAATAAATAGTTCACTTCATGAGTTAGTCTACTGCGTTTCATTTAAGTGTCTTCCGTATCCTCATATTGTTTTTTTACACAGCTATTTTGCTAAAATCTCTCGGATTTTAGTCCAATCGAGATAATAGAGATTTGATAGAGATTTCTTTTACTCTGTTTCGCTTTCTCTTTATTTGTTTTCTCTGTCTCTCTATTTCTGTCTCTCTTGGTACATTTACACGTGAAACAGCAAAAGTCTCGGCGAGCAAGATACCAACCAACGATTTTTATATTCTGCTTGCATAATGTACCGTAAATCATCCATTCAACGCAATTCTGTTTCTGTCTCTCTCCCTCTGTCCCTCTCCATCTGTCTCTATCTCTCTTTCGCTTTCCTGCTTCAACCCCTCACAAACTCCGCAGCAATTTCACAACGCTCTACTTGTCAATGGCTCGACTCGCTAACAAATATGATTAAATACGACGTACGGTCTCGTTTGCATCAACCGGTGAGGGCGAAGGAGTACGAACCCCGTGAGCCGGCGAGGGGAGAGGGCGCAAGGATCCCGCAGACTGGCGGAGCCGGTGTTTCCGCCGGGGTCGGTGTTTTGTAAGGGAGTCGCGCGGCGGGATTCCTGAAGTTCATAAAGCCGCGTTACAAACGTGAATTAGGTCAAGACGATAAAGTTAGTTAACTGATTTGTTTTGTTTGTTAATAGAAGATAGGGGAAAAATGCAATAGGGCTGAAATAGAAAAATAATCCAGATATGATATGATGCTAGAAGCATTGCGTCTTGTAAAATAACTGCAATTTACTGTTGTTAATTATAGTTTGGAGGGGACAATAGAAGTATATATTAATTTATTTATCGTATTTTCATACCCTGTAGAAAATTATTCAACAAAATTATTAACCGTGTATTACTGCTGTAAACTGCCTTGACGAATTAATAAAATATTTAGGGATTCAGTCTTTGAAATATTGCTTAATATGAATTTCTTCAAAAAATTCAAATTTGTAACCGAAATGCTATAAAAATAACGAATTTATGTTTTAATATATACTGAAAGCTATTGAATGTGTAAATCTGAATTTCAGGCTATAAGTTACGATGAGCCATTCATATCAACGATAATTTAATAAATAAACTGATAACAAGCCGATTACTTACACTAAAAAGCATTTGTTTTCTTAAGTAATCCGGTATATTTTTCGTGAAATAAACACAAATAAGACAACTTCATACACACAATGTGGACAAAAAGAGTTGTTCGATGACGAATGGGTATTGTATTAAACCCGACAACTACTCGCGGAAACATTGGGTGCGAATATTAAGCGACTACTCTCTTGTTAATCTACCCCAGCTAGCAATCTATCAAGGCCCTGTCGTAATATCCAAGTCATTTGTCATATCTGTCGTTTGTAAAAATAAACGAGAAAATCGATGAATTGAGAAACATAGACGGCGCCTCGAACACTTTGCGCGAGTGATTCTGGAGTTGATAAAATTAGAAGATTGTTTTCTTTTCTTGGTATAATTGGAAAAAACTTAACGAAAAAAGCGATGGGATTTTGATAGTAAGGGATGCGCTGGTTTTTTGCGTGTTGGATTATATGTTGAGTGTTGAATTAGAGGATTTTTGATTGATCAGATTTGAACGTGTTTGAATGTATAAGTTTATTATACAATTGTCTGTTTAACTACTCTTCTTTTTATTTTTATTTTATTTATCTTACAAAATTCGAGAGAGTATAAGTTTAATTTTTATTCATTATATACCAGTTTAAGATGTATAAAACTTGAAATTTGAACAATTTACTAATAATCGTGAACATAGTTTATAAAATCAATCTTTAATGAAGTTTTTATTTAAGGAAAGTTCTTAACCTAATTTTAGTACACTCTATAAAATACAATATATTTATTTAAACATTGTTTACTAATTACTTTGAACTCTTTAGCAGTTAATTTATCGTTGCAATTTGCAAGTAGAGTAGACTACATGCATTGTAGTTAACTATATTTCGGCTTAACTATATTTCAGCTTCATGTTTGCAAACTTTGCAATGATCAGAATATCGTTAATTCTGTTAATAGCCTGCGGTACTCAGCAACTCTTGATTATTGCAATCTTCATGTGCTCCTGGTCAGAGCTTAAACGCATGTTTCCTATCAGTTACAAAAACAAGGTAGTCAGGTTGAACCATGCTCGTTACCATTGACCCGAGTAGCCGGACCTTTGAAGTGTTCTAATGATTGACACACCACCTGGGGGGAATTGTTCTCAATTATTCTCAACAACATCTGATCTTCATTTACGCAATAACATTAGTTTCTGTGCAATTCACTTCCTTGTAGTATCACTGAATAAAGTTATGATATATATATTTCGAAGCATATAGGTAAATCAAAATTTATCCGTTTTGCTTCTGAAAGTTTAACAGTAATTGTTCATATTTGAACAATTCAAATATGGACAATTTGACTATAGATTAAAACAAAATATGTATAATAAACGTCATAAATATATATATAAAAAATAATATCTTTTATGTACAAAATAACAAAACTTTGCGTTTATTGTTTGTATTGTAGATTAAAATAAAAAACTAAATGGTTGCATTATAATGACTGGATTTTATAACACTACTGAAAAACACAATTGTGTTTTTCAGTAGTGTTATTTTTAATGCTGTTTGAATTATGCAGCAGTTTACCTTGTTTTAGAATGCATTGTTAAACAGATAGCAAGATAGTAGTGCTATAAGATTTAAATGTGATCAATCTTTTGATTAGGCGATGGAGAGCTCTGGTAACGTTAAGTATCAGCGTTCATGTTAAGTGATATTTAATCTAATTTCCATCTAATTCTAGAGACAAAACATTTAATTCAGATTATTTAATGCTTCCTTCTAGCAATTTAGTTACAAAACTATTCCTGTAACCTTTTTAAACGCTGGTCATGAGAATTTAAATGTTTGCTTGAAATTTTTTAAGTGTCTTTTATAATAAATTATTACTATCTAGTTATTAATTTTTCTGTGTATTTCAACATAATTTATTAACATTTTCCTTTATCTCAATTTTTATTTAATCAAACAAGGAATGATTTATTACGCAGGTAATTAGCACATTCGCGTTATGTTTATTATATTAATGTAATAACACGAAAGTTTTGCTCGCTTTTGATAGCAACAACCTGCTTGATCATAAACTGTGATAACTAGTCGCATCAAAGGAAAGATTTATTACATGCGGTGCTATTGATGTTGACCATATTGCGATGGAAATGAATAGAGTTCTGTTTATTCTTGAGATGACGACTTTATGCTCAAGATAAACAATGTCATGAATTATTATCAAGTCTATGAAAGCATGAGGTTATAAAATCTTGTAGCAATCAGATTTTGATAACACTGTAATCATTTTTACATACAGTGAACAGATTCTTAATTGAAGATTACGTTTGTTCATTGTATAATAATAATTGTATAATATAACTCTTTTATTGATGTAAGTTGATGTTCATCAATGGTTTTTTACTTTGAGCAGTAATATTTAATCTTTTTTTAATTTTAGATACAAGTAGAAAGATGTGATGTCGGTGTTGACTTCAAACTGAAGATAGCTTCATGACTGCAGATTATTTATTTAACTTCATACTTATATACTATAAAATATTCTTGTGTTGAATGGCATATAATCTGTTAAGCACAATTCACTGGATAAAGGATTTTTTATTTCATAACCTTTATTTAGCGAATCAAATTACAGCTTACTAGTGTCATCATATACATAGGCATCAAACATGCCCCATTCAACATACAGATCTAACTCAAATGACATCACGCATCTAATTCTCGTCATCTTTCATAAAACCCTACTACTAACACACTTCTGGTGCAATTTGGCTGAAGCTCAACTAATCGACATCTCGTATCACATAGAAGAAGAAATCGAAATCGGTTCCTTCGTGGGAAATGTCCTTCACGATTCGCGTCTCTCGGAAACTTTCCATCCTGACATCCTACAAACTTTACAGTTTCGTTTTCTGCGACAACATCATATGAATAAATTTGATGTAAATGAACACAGCGGGGTTATACAAACTGGTGACCGAATAGATAGAGATTCTCTATGTCCAGGAGCGGACACTTGCTCCTTAAAACTTGATGTAGCGGTCCAGCCTGCTCAGTATTTTCAGTTGATTCGAGTAACTATCAACATATCGGATATAAATGATAACACGCCAAAGTTTCCAAACAGCGAGTTATTTTTCGATGTTTTAGAGACATCTGTTATAGGAACTGGCTTGGTGATTCCAAGTGCTATAGATCCGGACAGTCGACGACTTTCTATTCACACTTATCACATAGTAAATGAAAAGTCCGTTTCGTTTGATCTCAAGGAATTTCCTAAACCGGATGGTTCAATAGAACTGCGCTTGATTCTTATGCATAGATTGGATCGAGAAACTGTTGATAAATATCAGATGCAAGTCGAGGCGATTGATGGAGGTATACCTCCTCGTACTGGATCAGTTAGTATAGTAATAAATGTCATTGATGTCAATGATAATATTCCCGTGTTTGAACTGGAAAGCTACGATGTGACTATATCTGAAAATATTGCAATGTATACTTCGATACTAAGCGTCCGTGCGACGGATCGGGACGTTGGACAGAATGGTCGGATCGTCTACGAGTTTAGTTCACTATCCGCCGCTCAACACGGGCAACTCTTCGGTATACGTAATCTAACTGGAGAGATATACATCATAGGATTTATTGACTTTGAACAAAAAGATAATTATCAACTCGTAGTGATAGCGCATGATTTAGGTCCGGATTCTGTGCCTGGGACTGTGTCTATCACAGTACACGTGTTGGATTATAACGATAATGCTCCTGATATTGTTATTGACACTCTTTCTAAAAACATAGGAGTGGCTGAAGTTTTAGAGTCAGCGGACATCGGTACATTCGTCGCGCATGTATCCATCTCTGATCGCGACAGCGGTAAAAATGGAGAATTCAACTGTACAATTAGTAACGTTAACTTTAACCTGCAGAAACTTTACGGAACTGATTATAAAGTCACCACGGCTCAAGTGCTTGATAGAGAACAATACGATAGATACAATGTAGCGATAACTTGCAAGGATTTCGGTGAAGATCCACAAGCGTCCGTCGAACACTTCATCATACAAGTCACTGATATTAACGACCACAGTCCAGTGTTTTCTCAAACTACATACACGGGGGATATCCTTGAGAATAATTATGTTGGATTGACCGTGTTGTATGTAAATGCTAGTGATGCTGATATAGGTGCTAACGCGGAGCTTAGTTTTAGGCTCGAGGGGGACGCGGCGGAAAGTTTTTTATTGGATGGATTGTCCGGAGCTCTGAAGGCCATGGTGACTTTTGATCATGAAGTGGTTGATTTCGCTCGGTTTGTGATCGTGGCGATGGATGGAGGGATGCCTGTAAGGTCCAGTACTGCGGCAGTGATTATTAGAATAATAGATGTTAATGATGAGAAGCCAGTGTTCACGCAGGCGAGCTATGTGTTTCATGTGAAAGAAAATGACGGTAGGTAACTGGCATTATTTTAATAGTAAACAATCTTTGATATGCTCTTAATAATACTGAACAGATGAATATAGAACAAGTTTTACGTTTCATAAGTGTTAAATAGTTGTGTGATTTGAAATTCTTGTAACTTATTAATTTACAAATGTTTTCGGTATTGTTTAGCAATAAAAATTGTTGCCTAGTTTATTGTATTTATTTTTATAAAAATACAATACATACATTTCATATGTGAAATGCTGCTGTTAGTATAATCCTTCACTTACTATTATGACTAAACTTAGACATCCTGTATTTTCTTCATCATTAAAATACAAGCTCTGTGCAACAAATTCAAATTAAAACAAAAATAATTCAAAAATTTGTACTATCAAATAAATATACGCTAACACA
>JAQIXG010003166.1:0-15602 GCA_034700105.1 Oconnorella tubifera
TTACATCAAAGAATGGACCAAGTGATGAATTTAGGGATTATGTTTTGCATTCACAAGGACCGAACAGACACACAATCGAAATATATAGTATAGTGCGAATTGACACATGTCACACGAGATTTTCTAATTTATATTTGTCATAAACACCAAATTATTGTAAAGATCCAAGAATTGAGAGTATATAATATTTCCTAGACCGACTTTGATAGAGTTATTAGTGATAAGAGCATCGAGTCATCTCTGCAGAGCGCATCAGCTGGCATTGACAACAAAATCAATTTTGTCAAGTAAGGATGTCATTTCTAAAACAGAAGGATGAAAAGTGATATGGATCTAGTTTTCTTATTTTGAATGCATGCCATTTCGGCCTTCGGTCAGTTGAATTCGATTAATTCGGTTTGTTTAAACTTTAAAGTAAGATTGAGCCCTGAATGCTCATTTTAATATTATCATTTATCAAATATGTTATTGTTATATATTATTATGTTATTGTTATATGTTAGTTTGGTCAAATTATTGCATCAAATATTATATTGGCATATTAGGAGTTAATTTTCCGTTTTAAATAGCAAATAAATTCGTTACCGGTAGTCATTGAAAAATGCATATACTGTACACTGTACAGTATGCTAAACTTTATAAATATGTTAACCTGTAATACTGTTTAACTCCATAGTCCCTTGAAAAACCGATGTTGATCTCAAAAAATAATGATAATTGTTTTTTTATGGGCGTTGTAATTGTCTAATGATAGACATAATACACGACACAGCTGCAGTGTACATTGTATAAACTGTGTCCGCAGAGAGCTGTTACAGTAGTCACTCGTATGCTATTTGATATTTTAACTGCAAATGTTGCAGTTCATTACTTTAGCAATAGCAATAGACGAACAAATTTTATTGCCTTTGGTTATTTTGCCAACGACCGATATGCCAGCGATCAGAAGCAGTGACTTTATATTATATTATATTACGTCAACGTGCAGTGTATAAAGTAATCTGAATAGTTTCCAGAGTATACTGTATATCATACAATAATATTTTTTATACCATAATTAAGAGCAGCAAGCAATAATTCTTTCATTCGATTATACAATCGTTTATATTGTCACTTTCACAGTTTACCATAGAAAAGTTTAGCATAGAAAATTTTCAGCAATTAATAATAAACCCCAATATGGGTTCATTTTTATTTCAAATATCAATGTGATACAACATAAATGTGATACGAAATTACCATGTCAGCGTAACCATATACATTGTAATAATTATTCTATATGTCATATATTTTTATATTAACCTTTGTTTATATCTGTCAATTCTATAGTGTAGTATTTATGCAACATTTTTTATTTACTTTAAGTCAAAACACTTGCAATAATACTAGATTGCACTCAGTTGTAAATCACCTCCGAAAAAAGCATCGTTCATTATGTTACACCCATCGTTAAAGTATTAATGCAGCTGCTTCAAATTATCTCTTAACATCTACCCAGAAGTCTCGTTCAGACTTTTTTCTGAAGCTTTGACGCTTCAACCAACATATGCTGAATTAATCACTAAACTCTGCACTTGCTCGCCATATAAATATATCTGAGCTTTTCAACGCCACTGACATTGCTATCACTGAATCTGCGGCAGCTGCTATAGCATAAGCCACTGCTTCGATGAGCAAAAGTCTAGACGACAATCTATCAGCTGAATTACAACGGTTGTTTTATCAGCAAATCGGTTCACGCAGGATAATATTTAATACTAATTATTATTCAATTTTATAATAATTATTTAAGTAATACTACCTGACATGTTATATATTTAATACTTTGTAGAGTAGTACTGTAATTCTAATATATCGGATAGTAGCACTGTAGTGCTAAGATGATTCAAATTGTGTAATTAGTTCCTAGCTTTATAAGCTTTATTCTTATCAGGTAACTTCAGTTCTTTCAAGATCAGTAACAATATTCATTAATATTCTATATTTATAGACCTAGAACATATGCAACTCCCTAATATCCCGTTGACAATATACAGTGTGAACTTTTATTATTAATTAATCTTACTTTCTATCCAATTTAAGAAAATCTGATATGTATTCTTCATTTCTCATCTTCACTCATTTGAAGTATTCATTTTTTTAATGATTTTAGGTTTTGCCAAGCCATATCTAGAGTAGCAACGAGAGTATCGTCTTCTGGTGTTATAATGTTGCAGCAATTTCGAATCAATTATAATCAATTTCTTAAAAACTTTTTACTGATCATGTTTCTGTTTTTCAATCACAATTTTATAATAACCGCCTTGCAAGTAGGAACAGATATTAATGAAGAAATAATTTCTGATGTAAATGACTTCAAAGAGATAGTCACTACAAATCTCAAAGATATTATATTTTCAATTCCCAGTAATGGATTATTAACTGTTACCAACTCAATCCAGAAAACACCAAGAATTAAAAAACTAGAATCTGGTTCCAATGATCCACATTATCGAGAAATTGCAGAGACGTCAGAAATAAATCTAGATTCGGAAAAGACTTTACAAGATAAAGCAGCTCTTTCACGTGAGAAAGAAATTAAACAAGTAATGGATAATTTAAATGAAAACATACGGCCTTGTTGTGTTTCAGAGAGCTTTGCGAAGGTTAGTAAATCACACCTATATTTAATCATCAGTCTTGTCGAGATTGTTATGCACAAATTTGTTAATAAATAGCAATTAATATTTCTACATATAAAGAATAGTAATTTGTCTCTAGCATAATAATAATTCTCAGAAATTATTTATTGTTGTAACTCCAAAGATATACAAGTACACTAATACTAGTGCACTGTTTCTGAATCATATATATTCTTCTTGTTTAACCACTACTTAATTACTGTAGCAGGTGTAATGTTTATTTTTATGAAAAGGATGTAAGTCTATATATGATCGGGGTTTATAAAATAACGTCCTTGGTGATTAACAAGTTTTGAGATAAATAATTAAAATTAACTGAATCGAAATTATATTAGCCGATTTCTAAGTGCCCTTATAAACAGATACATCAAAAAAATCATCCGACAATGCCGATGATTCATTATACGATGACTCTGGTGACAAATTCTGACTAATTACTAATGACTCGCTTCAATTTGACAATAATCTAATTGCGTTACTATATGATAATATTCAACGACTCTCATAAATTACTATTTATTGCGTATCGTATTAAACAGTCAGACTGAATGCATAATTGAATTCATAGTAATTTCATCGTTCCTGATGGAACGTATGGGTCTCCAGGGTCCGCCATAAACAAGCAGACCTCTGCCGCACCGCTTAGGAGCACTTAACGCGGAGCTATTATACGATCGTTTACACGTTTAGCATTCTTCCTTCAAGCAGAGAAGCGAGCGGGGGCTATATATAATTGCTTCCGGTCTAGTGGGTAGGATTAATGCCGATTAAGGCCCAACTCAACGGATTCAGTTTCAAGGACCTTCCTGGAGTATCATTTAAGCAAAGTCCGCCAATGTCGAGAGAGTAAAAATATAATCAGAAATGACACCCTGATAAAAAGATCCCGAATACATTAACCCGGATGACAAATTGACCCTAACAATTCTATAAATAAAGTTATCCAATATTAAACTCAAACCTGAACCTAACCCTGACTTTAGCCCTAAGATCAATTCTTATACACAGATTTTAGAAGCTGGTATCCTTGGAGTCGTTTTGACTAGCAACGATCATAAATTACATTTATAAACTTGATATCAGCATGATTTAGGTGAATGGGGGGATACACGAATGATTACTGTTTACTATATTAATGTTAACGTTCCTATCTGGAAGAAAATGGTATTTCTAAATATGATGTGGATATGTGTCATTAAATTGTTTATCATTGTTTATATGTTTGTAATAAACACATCAAGATTTGAACGTTTCTTAATATATAATAGGCTTATATTATATGTTAAGAAACGTTCTGTTATACCAAGTTTAATAACAATTATTACAGCATAAAGTTTGTTTTTTTTTAAAGTATGTTATATACAATAGCATTTGGCTGGTATGTTCAAAATTTCAGCTGCAAGCGTCTATTACATTGTTTGCAAAGAGCACAATAACATATGAGCTCGCTATGCTATCCAAACATTTATTTAGCAAATAACATTATAATTAAGCCTTGAACCTCAGCTGGTTATTATGCCATTTGCTGATCAAAATTTAAGTTAGGCTACATGATAAATCGTGTAATTAGGACTTGAAAAATCATGTCAGCTTTTATTTTTAGCTAGTATGCCTATATGAAATAGCTGCAAGCCATCATCAATTCATATGCTAGACTTTTTGGTTCCACAATCCACAAACACAATACGATAAATATCATAATAATGGATAACATGGATATAAAATATTTCTGATCGTTTGATTATGTTTATTTTGTCAAACGGCTGTTCCAGCATGAAAACAATGGTCACACAGCGAGTTGTTACAAAACGGTATTTTAATAATATTTTACATTATATGAGTACTATTGGCTTAAATTGAGTTCGATTTACTTTGAACATCAAGGATTCAGCCGCGCTATATTTGAAGAAAGAATTCCACCACAATTAAGCGCATAAATTGTTCAATAAAATGATCTCTTTCATCTTGATATCCGTAGCTTTGCTAATTGTGATATAATAAATCAGAAAATATTATCGTAACAACAATATTAGATCTACATTTTAAGAAAAATAACAGTATAAATTAAGCGAAATTCCTCTTAGCTATTAATTTTATTTTCGTAATATTTTCAGATTAGAAACTCTCGTAAATTACGTTCAATATGGATCTCAAACGCTAACATAACGAAACAAAATTCAAGAAAATTCAATCGAAAAACTACTACGATATCTGCAAATACGTTGCCTGTCAAAAACAATGAAACTTCTCACGTATCTGGATCGGTTTTGGTTAAGAAATCTCGCGCAAAGGGTATACAAAATAATGATGCCGGATTGCTAGAAGACTCATTCGACTCATTTGAACTTGATACTGATGTTTCTGAGGCTGTTACAAAGAAATCGAGTGGTCGACGTCGTCATAAATCAAAAATACATTCTTCGAAACGAAATCACTCAGCTATCTCAGAAGATCAAAGTACTCAACAACTATTTGTTATGACTTCTCACGCGACTTTAAGTCAATCTACTGTAGCAAGTGATGAAGCAGAGCAAAATGATTTGGCTGATACTTTACTTGACAAGAAGCAGACATCGTTTCAAGAAGTGACCATACGTCGCTTAAATACCGAAACAAATTTAGACAATCTGGACGATTACGAAGCTAATAACAATTTTATGCAATACAACGTCCCAACAATATCTTTTGTTTTGAAATCTACTCTCAAACCTACAGTAGTAACTATGAATGATGTTAGTGAAAAAATATTACTTACTACTAGTTCATATAATCATTCCGAAGTTGAAAATAGTCATCAGACTATAATTAAGACTGGCAACATAAAATCAATCACTCCAAAATTTTCGCAAAAAACTTTCATTACAGCATCACCTATTAGTAAACCTATATCTGTTACTCGTAAAAAGATGCAATTTGACGATTCTCCAAAAGAGAAAGTAAACTTTCCACCGTTGCAGAAGAACAACATTGAAGATCTATATGCAACTGTTGGAGAAATTTTCTACTACAAGATAGCAAATGATACATTTAGCGATTATGAAGACGGATCAACAGAGAAACTTCGTTTGGTTTTTCTCACTGCTGATGGTTTGACAATAGCACCAAATTCATGGATAAAACTTGAAGAAACATCTCAGTGGCTGTATGGATGGCCTCTTGAAGAACACATTGGATCCCATTATTATATCATTTCGGCGATCGATACTGGTGGAAAGATTGTTCGCGATTCTTTTCGTATTATAGTTCAACGTAGACCACTAAATCCTAGACTGAATCACGCAATGAGTATACGATTGAACATTGATTTCAGAATATTCATTTCTGATGTATCTCTTCGCTTAGATGTAACAAGAAAAATAGCTGGCGCTTTTAAAAATCGTGACACTAGATACATCACTGCAATTATGATCACACAAGGATCTGTGGATTACGCATGGACAAATTCAAGTCTCATTAGTGATATTATTTGCCCAGAGAGAGAAATCTTGCAGCTTCAAGCAATTCTTGCTACGAAGAATAAATATGTCAATGATAAATTTCTTGATAGCATGAGACCCTATGAGGTTCAAAGTGTACGATTTATACCACTGGGAATATGCCGCGCGGTGATGTCTGGATTTGTTGGAGAACTTGCAAATGATAAAAACAGCGATGTTTCTAGGACACGATATGATCCAGGATCAATAGGACCACTGGACAGAATTATTGTACCAGCTATACTGGCATTAATAGCTATAACTATAGCCATTACCTTATGTGCTGCCTATATTGCTCTGAGGCAAAGAGATAAGTGTGATAGAGAAGGAGGCTTTGGTAATGTAACAGATAAAATTGTAATCTCCAGGTTGTCAAGAAATGGTGCGCCAGTCATTTTTGCAAGCGAACTGGAGGATGGAGTTGAATTGCCAATGAAACCATCTGTGATGAATAATGAGAAGCCACCCGCAGTGCCCTTAATCTTCCAGAGAGACATCACTACGTGATTATGTTAACATTGATCTTTAATAGAAGAATACAGCTATGTTAATATGCAAATCTCAAATATATCGTCTTCCTAGTTGATGGCATTTTTGTTGAACGATTTAAATATCGCTTTTAACTTAAGATTCCTAATATGACATATTTTTAATCGTGCTACTGTATATAGATTACATATTACAAATATGTAATCTATAGCTAAACGCAGGTGCTTATGACTGCTTCACATTGTAGGTTATTTCATAACGTTATTAAACTCAATTAACGTTCGGCAACTCCGGGGATGGTTATTACTAAAAAGAGCATTAATTTAATACATTTGATCAGGCTGAGCTGCTAAGAAACGACATATTTAGAAATTGCTTAATGCAATAAAATGCCAATATATTATAATCATACTTACTGACACAGTAGATTAAAAATCTGATTAATTAAGATATACGCTTAAGATATGTTTCTTATGATAGATTTCAACATGTTACTGTACATAAAATAAAGTTATGTAATATATTATATAACGTATACCACGGGTAATCCAATTAATAGAGCTTAGCAGAAATTTAAGGCATGGACGTCCTCCAAGGGAGGAGGGAAGAAATTTTTTAAGTAATTATTTTAACATGTACTAGAGTAAATTTTAAGCAGTTTGCCCTCTCGAAGAAAAGGCAAGTTGTAAATTATTTTTCCAAATTAGTATTGCTTGCATGTTGTTTGCAAAACAGGAATGTAATAAGCAGTGTGTAATATTGTCATTAATTTTTTTTTTAAGATTTTGTGCCCCGCCCTCCTCCCCCCCCCCACCTCCCGCGTGTAAAAAGTTTAAGCAACTTTCTTGTGGAACGGTTTTCCTTTCAATTACACATGTCTACGAGAGTTATCTCCGAGTCTAACAAAAAATATGCGAAATCTGTTCATATCTTTGCAGATAAAAGTGGAACCAACGTTGTTATTATAAATTTGTTCACAAATGAAGTGAAATAAATGCAAATAAAAAACTGAGGCGAGAAAGATTTCAGTTAATGAAAAGAATAGCAAAAAGAGTCTCTGATATTTTTTGCATCAAGTTTACATCAAAAATAATTACAAAGTTAAACTTTTAATTTATGAATTAAAATAATTTATAAATTGAACACAAAATATTCGACTCGACTATATTAAAATATATTACTATATTAGAACTTTATGCTTTAAATATATCACTATATATAATATAGTAATATATTTAATATATTAAAATATTTAATTAATATAATTATTTAATATATAGTATATATTACTATGCTATATTAAAATTAAACTTAATTATTGCTAATTAAGCTAATTAGCATTAATTAAGCTAATAAGCTATTGCTAATTAGTGTAAGAATAGTGTGTTTTGTCCTGCAATTAAGGACAATTATAATCAAAACATTCCTACAAGTAAAGATTCATCTATAGATTTGAAATATATACAGAATTGTGATTGTAGTGGTGAAAATGGCAACTTCTGTTTTGGCGCATTTGAGTAATAAAGCAAATGTAGGCGATATTCAAGCTGAGCTTGTTTCGAAGGCTTTAAATGGTAATATTTTTGATTTTTCTTTATTATTGGGTTATTACTATCATCTCATCTTATTTTAAAACATCATTTTTTGATAATACATTTGAATGTGTTCAGATACTTGTTAACTTTTCAATGCTATGATTTTTTACTGTCATTTATGTAACGCTGACACTAGGCTGAGAAATCAAACCATATATCTTAATTGCAGAGTCTACTTTTAGTTGGGTTATTTTATTATAACTCATTCATTTCATTATATGTATTGAATATTATAATATTTAGCTAATGTAGCTAATATTTAGACTTCTTAGCAGAATTGTAATAATGCTATTTAGGTAAATTAACAGCGAATATGAGTAACAACGAAAGAGATATTCTCAGTAACAATCTGCTCGATACTTTACTATCATTCCAACGTTGCGGTCTATTCTGTGACACTGTACTTATGACAAACGATGGTGGCACTGTGTTTGCACACAGCGCTGTGCTTGCAGCAGTCTGTCCTAGTCTATTCAGTGCTCTTAATCAAAAACCATTCAGTATTCACCAGCAAAACGTTATCGACTTCTCGCATTTCGACCTCTCACTCATTGTAAAGATGACGGAATTCTGCTATACTGGTAAACTTCACAACGCGGATGATATGAATGAATTGAGAGAACTGTTTGGTTTACTCGGTGTATCGTTGAGTGTAAAAAAAGAAGGGGTATCCGCTACATCGTGTACTGTTGAACAACAAGCTAATTCAGAAAACTATGAAATTTTATCAAACTTCCTTATTTCATCTATCGATGATAATATAGAAAATGAACAAAACGACAACGTAAAAGTTGAATCTATTTTCTCATCAGATTGTATTCAGGCTGAAAATGAAATTACAAATCATGGAATATCTGATATCGATGATAAAGAAATGATAACGCGTAGAGTTTCGCGTCGTGGAAGAAAGAAGAAAATATATCGAGAGATTGAGCAGAACTTGGTAAAGAAAAAGAAAAGTAAAGCAGATGAGGGTAATAGTAAGGAATTGGTAATGTTTGGATGCGAGTTTTGTGAGTTGCAGTTTAGCAAAGGGGGACAACTTGTTCGACACAAGTGGATACATTATAAGACACCGAGTGGTTCTTATCAGTGCAAGATGTGTACAAAGGTATTATTATCCGTTTTGTTAATAAGTTATTACATGACTCTACTTAATAGGCCTATAGAATTATTAATAAATATATATTAAGTTATATTACATTATATATTTGTTAAGTTATTAATAAATATATAATATGTTAATATGTCTTAAATAGTTAATCAACTATGATTTCTAGTATCTAGTATTGAAGGTGAACATTTTCTAAAACGTTACGTTATATATTTTAAATAGTTTAATTACTTTGGGTTAGACAATTACTTACTAATTTTTCTTGATAAAACTAATTTTTGCTTGATAAAACTAATTTTTGCTTGATAAAACTTGTATTCTTGATAAAACTCATATTTGACGGATAAAACTCTTTTTATGTGATCAAAATGCTAATCATTCAGAAACACCTCAAGAACATAGTAATAGTTCATAATATATTTATCTTCGTGTAAATTTAATACACCATCAGTTGCTTTGTTTATTTCATTTAAGTGTTTTCAACGCATCGGTGCATTGCGCCAACACATCAGCACTCACTTCCCCCCGCACAAGCCACACAAGTGCCCGATATGTGGCCACGCCTTCATCAATAGACGACGACTCAGATCACATATGAACACTCACACGCAGGCGAGACCCAACATGTGTGACGAGTGTGGACTGTGCTTTAACGATATCGAATACCTCGCGAAACACATGAGATTGCATCGAGGGGATGCGCGATATGAATGCAAGGAATGCGGAAAGATGTTTTATAGTAATTACGCTAAACGTTTGCATGCGCGCAAGCATACTGGTGAAAAGTAGGTTTGATTTTTTATGCGTTGATGTGTAATAGTTATATCATTATTGATGTTTGTAATAAATATGATGCAATATAAATAATATTTTTATGTTTTATTATAATTCCAATGGTACTATATAAAGAATATTTTATATGTTCTATTATACAACTGTTGTGTTTATAATCATCACTATTTTAATGAAATATTTGATTTATTTCAGTAAATTGTATTCATAATGAATTAGCAATATTATTTTTCAAGCCATTTGAAAACATATATTTATATTTAATATTATCTATTGATCTGCATATAATACCGAGATGGATGACGATTAAGAACAAAAAGTTGGATATTTTATCAAATTTATATATCATTACTGTAGTGTTATTAATGTCAAATCTATATAATTTATCCAAAATCCGTTTAAATACACATTCAAAGTTTCTATACCATATTCTGGTAACATATATTTCCCCCGACATATATATTTTATATATTCAATTAAAAGCACCGTTGCATTGTTCTCTGCAGACCTTACCAATGCGGTGTGTGCGGTTCATGTTTTACTCAACTAACAAGCCTCAAGTTACACATGTTGGGTCACACCGGAGAGAAACCTTTCCCTTGCCTAGTCTGCAGCAAAACGTTCCGACGTTCGTCTCGTCTTAAACTACACGTTCTCAACATGCACATGGATAACAGTTTGAGACCGTTTCATTGTACCGTTTGCGGTCGGGCTTATTCTACCGCGAGCTATCTAAAACAGCACACGTTGATACATACCGAAGGGGCGAAGCAGAAACGTAAACGAAAGATAGAGGGTAAGACGGACGGAAAAGGAGTTCAATCTGAGACGGACGTTTGCGAAAATGTAGCGTTAGAAGAGATTGCTGTTACCGATTAGTTGTTGAATGTGTGTTAGAAATATTATATATATATATGAAATATATATATATTTCAAATATATATGGAATTGATTATAGATAGATATATTGAAGTGTATTAAATTAATAAGCTCAAATTGAGAAAGCTTAATGTATTAATTTTGATGAATTTTTTTTTATATAGTATCAATTGAATTTTAGTAACATTTGTTATAAATTAGTAGTTTACAATAAATTTATATTTATATTGTAATTTCAATCGATATAAGATAATTGTTGAATGGTCAACAGCAATTGATGCCGTTTCATTACTGACTGTTTTGTAATAGTTTTAAATGTTATTTTAAATGTAATTTATTACTTGTTATAAGATATACTAATGCTATTCAGCAAGTTTTGAAATAAAAGAACATAGCAATTTCTCTCACAGTGCATTATTTAACTCCTTGATTATATAGATTTTTATCAATTATCTTAGTACAGTTATAGACGATAGTATAAATTAATAAGCAATTTAATATCAACTATATCGATTTGCTGCACAGTTATAAAATGTATAAAATGTGAGTTCCCCCTTAGCAGATGCAGCAACTGGTGAGACATAAACAGATCAATTTAAAAACACGCAGGAAAATTATTATTTCACATTCAGTCGGCATCAAATCATCAAAATATTTTCAAAGTCTAGTCAAACTAATCAATATCCATACAAACAGCATCAGTTTTAGATGAATTATTATCAAGCTTTAAACTATCATCACCTTGAGAAATACAACAGACCGATTTATCATCATCTATCTTTGCTACAGTATTGGGCAAACAAGCTTCATCAGCCATAGTGTCCTTCCTTAACAACACATCATCACTTTTATCAACTGTTTGTGGCAAGCTTTCAATATCCGTATCATTCAGCGTACTTTTAAAAGCAGTGTTTTCTTGTGACGACATTAAATTTATCTCATCAGTTAAATTACCATCATTCCATTGCGCATTATCAGTTCCATTTTCTGGAACTATAACTGAACAACCATCATCGTGCTTCTCTATTGTAATGCTTCCATCACTGGTTCCATCATTTTCTCTTTGTTCTTGGTCTGGAATCTGCTGCTTACTGATATCCAAATTGCCAGATTCATATTCTTTCCCATCTTTTAAATCATTTAAACTTTCTCCAGTTTTTTCTTTATTCGCTTCCACAGCAAATAAACTTTCAGGACATTCCATTGAAACAGATGACGTATTGTTCTGATCAAATTGGGATCCACCTTTACTATCACTACAACTATCATAAGGAAGTTTACTCGTATCATTATCCTCTTCAACTTCATTGTCCTTAGAGATTTCCAACCTTTTAATCTTATCATCCGAAGACTCCAAATCATTCAGACACACTCTTTCCAATCTATGCACACTTCTGTGCGCCGCCGCATGCGACAATCTTTCAAACCCCTTCCCGCATACGACGCAAGAATATCGCATTCCATTACGACCTCTATGCGCCATACTGAAATGCGCCACACGCGCCGAATAAGTCACAAATTTCTTCCCGCATGCGCCGCATAAGAATCTCCTTTGATGCGCGTGCGATGCCCTGTGTTCCTCGTCAAAATCTCTCGCGTTATGCCACTGATCGCAGGCCCCACAAATATGCATCCCGGTGTTTACATGCTGCGTCATATGATGCCAAAGACGAGAACGAAACAAAAAATGACGACCGCACACCGTGCACGAGTGGGGACTAGTTAACGCTTGCCCGTGAACTTTTATCATATGAGCTCGAAGAGCCGCACGATCTTTCACAGAGGCACCGCAAGTCATACAAGCGTAGGACGCCCCAGAGCGCCAGTGCTGCCATCTGTGCGCCGCGAGAGAAGGTTCGTAGCGGAACACCTTGAGGCAAAAGTTGCAAGGATAACGCAATTGCTTGTTGAGCGAACGTAAAAAATCATCAAACTGTCTGGCTGGAATGTTCTTGCGTGGTCTCAAAGATTTCTCATCGTCTGTGCTGTGTTCTGTGCTCTGAGAGGCTATCACAGAACTTCCTTCAGATAATCCCATGAGGTTTTCTACAACTTCTGAATCTTTTGTTTTAATCGAATTCTTCGCTTTCTCCTTGGTACTTCCTTGTATTACCGGTGTAGCGATTTTATCTTTCTTTTCAGCTGCCATCCAGTCCATCTTTGTCGCATTATTTGGTTCGTTCCTGTTAACAACATTGGCAGCCACTTTTCTAATGATACTATCCATTGAAGACTCTTCATCTTCTTCCTGATCATCGTCATTTATGACGATCGCTCCATTTAGAATAGAAAGATCTGAGATAATTGACTTAGCATCACTTGTAGCTACGCGTGGTGTCTCCCCAGCAAACAGTCCGGTGTCATTATCCATCTCCAGCACTATACCCAGTCTGGCGCACACTTCTTTGATCATCAGAGCGCTGGGCATGCAGAGTTTACCGGTGTAGAAGAAGTCAATGACTTTGGTTATGAGACGAGCATCATATTCGGAGAGATCTATCATATTTGGGCGAAGGTTTGAGTAAGGCTTTTGATTGAGTGCAGTGTACAGAGTGGGACATACAGCGGCAAGTACTGCACTGTGAGCGTACAGCAAACCTGTAAATATATATATATTGAATCTTAATTCAACCCGATGCATTCGCTAAGTCATTAGAGCTCGATTACACCAAAAAATAATGTGTTTTTAATATTATTTGCTGATATAAAAACTGCTTACGTAATTAGCTAAAATTAAATTACATGATAAACATCAATCAACAATGACAAGATTTAAGTTAATAATCTAATCAATCTGATACTACAGAGATCAACAACCAACCATCTTTAGTGAGAAACGACGTGTCACAGAAGAGATTGCGTTGTTGAAAGAGATGAAGTGTCTTCAGTAGATTCTTGAGATGAGCGGACACCTGGTCAATCCCATCACTACTCCCTCCAACTGATCCTCCTCTGTCTATATGCTGCATATTCACAGCTGAATCGGAAAAAATCAATTTGTGATCAAGCGTTTTACTGAGAGTTCATTAAATATGATGACAACAGTAGCGATCATATCAATTATATCGTTAATGTTTATCAAGAGCAAATATTTATGGTATAGCTTGTTATTAAATCACGCAATTTAATATTAAATATTACAAATACCTGTCTATTGGATAATATATAATCTATATAAATTGTAATGGCTGTCTATTAACAGATCTAAAACATACATACATTGTAACGGCTGTCTATTGACAGATCTACGACGCGTATATTGAAGTCCTGCAGACGGAGAGATAGGCATACCATTACTGTCATGATTATGTGAACCAGGATCACAAACCTAATAAACAGAAAATCACTTTGATTATTAAACATCGAAGATTGAATTCCTTTAAACCATTTTCATTACATTACATAAAATTAAGTTAATACAATGTATAAATATAATTTACTATTAATTTCTTATAAATGATAAAAGGAAAAAGAAAATAACATTTTTAATTTAAAGACAAATCAGTAATTAAGCAAATAAACATTTATTAAGCAAAAATATGTACTGTATCAGAAGTATAAAAAACTAAATGTTATAAGAAAGTAATACTACCTTAGTAACTTCAAGTTGTTGATAGTCTCTCGTTATATTAACACGCACAATAAAGCGACACGGTTGCTTCGTTTGACTACAAGAAATAAGAACAATCTAACTTAAAAAATTAAATATAGCATTTAAATTAAAATGCCTAATGATTTGATAAAGGTGAGATACATAATTGCTACAAAATTCTAGTAAACAGAATGCGGTAAAGTTTGGACTGATGCCTTGTTAGATTTAAAATAAACCTCTACGATAATTTATTACAAAAAGATAAATAATGAGAATCGCAAACTCTTGCGAATCACCTTCACTATCAATAACTACAGTATCATTACTCCAGTTATAATCTAAATCCAAAATCTAATCCTGAACCATCTCTAAATCAGTGAGGTGCGAAAACGAATGAGTGCCCAGAAATCTTACAAAAAGATACAAAAAATCTTACATCTAATTATCAGAAAAAAATCACACTAAACATATCTCCTACCCAAACTGCTTAAAACTTTTCCCCGCATACACGCACGAATACGTGAGGGAGTAGTAGACGAGCTCGGCGGGGGCCAACTGGGGTATGGCGGGGTTGGCGCGATTAGGCGCCGATCTCAGCGTCCTCGAATCCGATCGGAATAGCTTCACCCCGTGCAGCTTAGAATACTGCTCGATGGCCTGACTGAGCGACTCGTACGAGTTGTACCTGGCCCCCTGGGCGAGGGGCGGTACGGGATCGTCCCCTCCCAGGCCCGAGGAGGTCAGTTTATCGAGGAGGGACAAATCGATGGGAAAATGATCGTCAATATCTGCCATCATTGTAGAAGCATGCAAGAAGCAAAATTATCACGCAGCGATTTTTTATGATTTTTTAGAAAACACAGGATCGGGCGCCAAAATAAGTAACGAAGGGTATCTATAGAATTATCGGGAAGATAATATGTATAATATGTATAACGTAGGCCTATATATGCATATTGTATATATACATATAAGCCTACATAT
>JAQIXG010003167.1:0-15599 GCA_034700105.1 Oconnorella tubifera
CCCCCTCAATCTCTCCCACCTCCTTCCCCTCGCTCTCAATCTCCCCCCTAGACTTGGCCCAGGCTTTTTCCACATTTTTCACAAAGTGTTCCTCGTATTCATCAAAAATATTATTCCCCTCAAATCTACTCCTGACCCCCACCCCCTTCCCTCCCTTAATTTCCTCCCTCCCCTCTTCCCTACCTGTACCCAACCCACCACCCCTCCCTCGGGTACCTTCCACCCCCTTGTGCGTTCCATATTTTTGCGACTCATGTCTTGATTTATGATTTTTTTCCGAATCGCGCAATTTCCGATGTTTTTCAGACTTTCGGTCATTTCCGAAATCGCTCTTTTTTGCAGACGTCTCAAAATTCGACCGTTCCCTAGAAATAACTTTATTTAGACGATTCGACTCAAAATACGACCGTTTTTTCTTTATCGAATCCCCCCTGTGCTTATTACTGGAATATTTACTTTTTGGGGGGTTAGAGGGGCCCCTTTTAGGGGCAGCAGAACCCCCCCTCCCCGGACCAAAACAAACAATTTTCATCACGCTAAAAGTATTATCATAACCCAACGTTTTTCGTGGCTGAGCTTTTTTTTTCGGTGAGCTGAGCTTTTTTTTTCGATTCACGACTTTCGATATTTCTATCCTTTTACGTTTTTCAGCGGGTTCAACGTCTTGCCAAAAACTTCGTAGCCTGCCGGGAGGGTTGCCGGCTAAATCTACGTGATCTTCGGCAAGCCGAGTATCGGCAATTTCATCCTGCCGAGGTTTAATTGCTCCTTTTTTGCCGATTTTACCGGCATTCTTATCACTGGCAATAATTTCACGTTGTGAATTATACGATGTGAAACTATCCGAGTCATTTTCACTAGAACTGTCATTATTTTTAAAACTACGATCCATTGCAGTTGCTTCATTCGTAGGCGATCGAATGCCTACATTTTGCTCTGAGTAGTCTCGTGTATTTTTCGTAGGCAAACTTTCATCTGTAGGTATTTCGAGACCTACATTTTCACCTACGGAATCATTAGAATTTGAACTTAAATATCGATCGTTTGTAGGATGTAAGCAACCTACAGTATCAACTACATTTTCTGTAGCTTCACGTTGAGGCATTCTATCGCCTACATTTAAAACTACGTATTTATTTGAATCTTTACTCAAATTTTTTTCACCAATGGATGTTTTATAACATACATTTTCGTCTACATTTTCACTACATGCATTTTCATAACCTACATCGTCGTCCACAATCCCATAACCTACATTCTCATCACAACCCACACTTACATAACCGACACTTCTACCTAAACTTTTCATCGAGTCTCTAAAACAATTTCCACTCTCTTCTTCAAATTCTTCATTTTCTTCCGAATGGCTTATAATACCAGAAATTAACTTTCTGGTTTCAGCCAATTCGAAACTAGGATTAAATTTCTCAATCCCCTCCTCTTTATCCTCTCTATTTCCTCTCTTTTGCTCTTCATCCTCTCTCTCCTCTCTACAAAACGTCTCTATATTACTCCGTGAAGCATCAAACCCATCGCCTCTTCCAATCGATTCAATCAAATTTCCTCTCTCAATGAAATCCCCCTCAAGCTTCCCTCCTATTTCCACTTCCTGTTCTTTACTTCCCAAATCCCTCCCCTTCCTATCTACTTCCTGTCTTTTCTGTTCACTTTTCAAACCACAACTAAAATCATTCACTTTATTCGCAGATGATTTCTGAAATTTGTTCAAATCCTCTCGCTCCTCCCTCTTTCCCTCCCTCCCTTCCTCCCTCCCTTGCTCCCTCCCCTCCCTCCTCCTTCTCTTCCTCAGTGCCTTACTCAACAACAATTGAGTTGCCTCGCAAGCCTCTAATTCAGCCTCAAAAGATTTTCTCTCCTTCTTTTTCTTAACTTCCGAAATGACCGCCCTTTTCACAACTTTCGACCGATTGACAATTGCTAAATTCTGAATTTTTAACGTCACGCTAGAACTAGTATCTTTTGACTGATTAATGCCTGAATATTTTTCTAGTACCTTATCATCTGCTACACTATTTAACAGCCCTAGCTCTAACACTGCTACATTATTGGTCAGCCCTTGCTCTATCCCTGCAACGCTATTGGCCAGCAACGTTTTCTCTTCAACGCTATTGCCCTGGTCTTCGGTTATCTTTAACTCATCAACTGTTCTATCATTTCTCTCTGATACAATTTTATCAACTTCCTTTTCATGTAAAACTTCCGATTTATCTCCAGTCTTACAAAACTTCCTTCTATCACAATCTCCCAACACTCTCTTTCTCTTCAAATCAACCTTACATTTTCTCTCCTTCTTCCTTTTCCCTCTCTCCCTTTCTCCCTCACATTTCCCCTCCCCCGTCGTCTCAAATTCATCCATCATTCCCTTAGCTCCCTCCATCATTCGAATAGCCGCATAAGCCGAAGTGCTATAATCAACCGACAATCTTTTCGGTCTAAACAAATTATACTCCGTTATTCTAACCTCAAACTTGTTCCCCTTCTTCTTTCCCCCGTCGCTTTTGTTCATCACTTCCACGTTCTTTATTCTCTCCTCGTCGTCACCGTCATCTTGCTCCAGGGGGCAGAAGGATCGGCGGATCGTTTTAAGGGCTTCAGTTAAAATGCTTGGGGGCTGAGGGGCGGGTAAGGCGGGGTCGAGAGGGGAGTCGTCATCAAAATTTTCAACGTCTTCAATTTCGTTTTCGTCGTTATTTGCATCGGAGTCACATTCAGTTATTTCATAAGATTTCATGTCCTGTGATCAAGAAATAAGAAGTTCCCAGACATTATTTACATTCAAAATTACTTATTATTACTTATATATTATTAATTTGAAAGAAACTTTTTGCAGAGTAACTTGCAAAATGTAACGCTGCATTCAATCGGGAATAATAACAGTACCAGCAAATTATTCATCATAGAATAATTTTTGCTAAAGGGCGCAGCAAGTGACAAATTTTGCAACAAGAAATAACAGTAAATTGGCTTCACCAGTTTGCTATATTTGTACAGCACTAAAACGTAACTCCGCATCTTTTGTTTAAAAAACGCTATAAATTGAAAACTACAGTAACTACTTCTGAATAATAAACAATGACTTTTAAATCAAGTAACTAAGCCATTTATTAAGTAACATATAAAGTAATTACTATTAAAATTAAGTAATTAATAAATAACTTTATAATACAGTAACTACCTTTATATAATTTAAATAAGCGAATGATTAATTAATCAGTAAGACAAACCGTGCTGATGTGACTATAAGTTCTCTCTATCTCATCCACACTCATACCCATCACCCTAGGCACTATGTTCTCCCTCAGTCTATGTTCCGCCTCCCTCCTAACCTGCTCCCTTAACTCTTCCACATCCCCCTCCCCCAACATCTCCAACTCCACCCTCTCTCTCCCTATTGGCTCCAGCTCCTCAAGCTCCGCCCACTCAACGTCCAATCGAATCGCTTCTTTCTCCGGGATTCCCTGAGTCAGACGAATCACGCGCGAGCCATCCCTGTATCTCTCATGTGATTGGACGATGAATGTCGTGTTGGCTTGACGATGAAGGGTACCGAATGGACCAATCAGACGACGCCTCTTGAAGCTAGCGGGGCCGGGACGAGGGATAGGAGAACGAGGAACAAGTCTGTTACAAGCGGGACCCCAGTTAACGCAACGTTTCAGCGAAGTTTTATTTTGCGATATTTTCTTATTTTCTAAGCAACTTTTGCCTCCCTTTCTTTCAAAATTTTTAGATTTTTCTTCCAATTCCAAAAAATCTGACATCCTTGATTTTTTCGTCAAGATTTTGGTTTCAAAATTTTCATCGGATGAAAAATTACTCTTTTCTCTACCCCCCTTTGTGTTTGCTAACCCCCCCACAACACAACTTTCACCCCCCACTTCCTCCCCAGCCCCACTTTTTTCAATTTTCCCCCCATGTCCCCCTAAATTTTTAAATTTCTCTGTCCCACCCCCCCTAACTAATTCTTTTTCATTCACTTTATTTTTAACCAAAACTTTCTTCCTCTCCTCCAAAAACTGTCCCGCCCCCCCACTAAACAATTTCCCACGCTCCGCCACTTTCCCGGACCCTCTGAAATTTTCATTCCTCCCCATGCCATCATTTTTTTTACTTTCAGAAATTTCCTTCTGCCGAAGTAACTGATTTCTAAGTTCAAATTTTTCCAACGCAATTTTCTTCTCATCTTTAAACTTAATATCACTTCGACCAATTGCATTCAACCGGGTCACACCCTGTCCAATAGGAGCTAACCGGGTCACGCTCTGGCCAATCAAATCCGGTTTATTTTTCTCTATAATTTCATCCAGTCGAACTAAAGATTGTTTTTTCACAGAATTTTCCATTTTTTCATTTTGAATCGTTTTAGAAATTATGTTTTTATTTTCAGTCTTTGTAGAAAAATCATTTTTGTTTTTATTATGATTTATATTTTTGTCTATACTGTCGTTTTTGCATCTAGTATTTCTGCCGGAATTTGAAAACTTGTTCTTCTCTTTTTCTCTCTCAACATTAATTGTCTCATTACTTCTTTCTAGAAGTGATGAAACATACACTCCATCACTTTCTACTGCTTCATCATTGGCTTTATCCTCTTCATCCATTCGACCGTTTACATCATCACTTTTTCTTCTTTTATCATCATCATCCTCATCATCATCATCAACATCACCATCATCATCATCTTCATCACCTATTTTCCATTCATCCAAATCTACCCCTATCATTGGAAACTTTTCCCTAATTTCCACATCCATATTTCCATCAAGAACCTCCCCTTCCCCTTCAATTCCCAAACTGCAATCTTCCCCATGTTTCCCATTACGTTTGCTCCCATTCAAAAAAAGGTCATCAGATTGTGAAAATTTGAAAATAGAATCTTCATCATCATCATTATCGTCATTATTATTATCATTATCATCTGAGGAATCGTCAAATGATCCTGACCCTACAACAGTCAATGTGATTATGGTCGATGGTCGGTCGACCGATTCTTGACCCGAGTAACAGGTCGGGTCACAAATGGTCATTGTTTTAGAAAGGTAGGAAGGGCTAGAGGGGTCAATTTGGGTACTGGAAAAAATAAATATCTGGATCAAGTTTAGATATTAAAGAAATTTATCACAAAAAACTAAAGAAAGCAAAAATGAAATTGGTAAATGATCACTTAATAAGTAACAACTTATAAAGCAATCACTTATTGAAAAGCAACAAGTAAGCAGTCACTTAATAAGCAATAGCTTACTAAGTAAAGCACAATGCAATGGCAACTTGCTTATAGCTCTTGTTATATAGCTAACTTGCTGCACCTTTAAGTAAGACGCTTAAATGACAGCTACGTCTGAGACATCATTCATATAACACGGTAATCCAGACGTTAAACTTACCTGCTGCACCCTTTAGTAAGACGCTTAAATTGACATCTAACATATCTTAGATATCATTCGTTACATCAAACTTAAAACAAATTACTCCTACATTCGTAACTAACTCCTCAGTAGAGTTTCCCAGTGGATGAGATGACCCACAGCCTTAATGAAAACCCTAACCTTAATACCACAATAATGCCTCAAAATTAAAAACATTAACGTAATTTTTAATAAGAAAATCTCAAATTTTTGAAAAAATAAATTCTCAAATTTTTTCAACACTAACCCGTTCACCAGACATTTTTGCCCCTCCAACTTGACTCCAATTTTGTTCACCCACTGTAAATTCCCTCCCCCGATCTCCACTGCCCCCTCATCAAATGACCTCTCTCCCTTCTCTGTACCAAGCCCATCATTCCCCGAGGGAACCCTGGGAACCTGGGCAGAGAGAGAGGGGAACTTATGAATCTCGGAATTAAGGGAAGGCACCTTAACCACCTCAGTGTCATTTAGAGTTGAAATGCCAGACTGAAAGTTTGAAATCTCTGTTTCAAAATGCTCATTTGACACTGCTATATCATGTTCTAAACTTAAACATTTTGTGTCAGATTGTAAAGTGGCATCAGATGACAGTTTATGACTATTTTCACTATTCGATAACTCTTGCGCTTTGGTGTCAAAATGCGAATTAGAAGTTTTTGTATCAATTGGCAACTTTCGAATTTGGTCAACAGGTTGTGATTTCATTACAGAAGAGTTCGACAGCACCTGGTCAAGTTCTGTCCCAAATTGCCTTTTGCCAAAATTTGCTGGCAATTTTAAACTTACTTCATCATTAAGCTTCATTTTGACAATATCGAAATGTTCTTTAGATTTTTCTGCATCGTTTTGTATTTTATTATCTTGCGTATTACTTATTATTTTATCAACATCAAATACTTTTTCATACCCCTGTGTTTCAGACGGCATTTGAATACCATTAGTGTCATTGGACACTTTATTTCTCTCAGTGTCGAATGGTAAAACCCACACATCCGTGTCAATTGTAACACCCCTTGTGTCACTAAGTATTTCATTGACAGTGTCACTTACTTTACCAATGCTTGCATTCGATTGCAATATCAAAACTTTTGCATCAACTTCCAAATTTACCGAACAATTACTTGTCACCTTACTCTTCGAAATATCATTTTCCGACGTGACCCTAATCGAACTAGATTCAGCCATTTTGGAAGGATCATTTGAAACCTTTAAAGGATCGGATTTGATCATTTTAAGAGAGCAGAGATTAAAAGTTAAGGCTGCGTTTGCGGACCGACGAAATTTTACACCGCGAATGCCGGAGGTCAGGGGAACAGAAATTATTTCAGACGAATTACGAGCAGGCATAGGGAGTGACTGATTATCTGAAAGTAATTGAATGAGTTGCTAAAAAGTGCAGCAAGTAATGGATATAAATGATCTGAAAGTACTTTTATGTCTTGCGACAGACAGCAGCGATTAAAGGGAATAATTGATCATTCCCTAGCAATTTATTCAATTCTAAACAATGTAACTTAATGTAAGTCATGACTTGAAATGTCAAGACTGCATCTGTAGAAAAAATATTAGATTCATAATATAAAAGATACAGGTGCTAAATTATACCTCTAGCAAAAGGGTGCAACAAGTATAGATAAAACATGCTTAATGAATGGGCTCTCTTTTATGAATGTTAAAGATAAAGGCTTGGGTGGAGCATGCGTGGTCTTTCCTGATACTGAGGGACGTCTGCGACATCGTCCCTCGATGGTTAAACAGACAATAATTAACTTCTAAGATTTTAGAAGTTAATTAAGCTAGTGAGATTTAATAACATTAAAGTTCTTGCTAAACATATAATAGAAACTTATATCGTATTATATCAGCTGAAAGTTCAACTTCTAACCAGCCTTAATATAATAAATTCACTAAAATAATAATAAAATTGAAAACTAAATAATTGAATTACAAATTCAACGCTAAAAAAATTCATGAAATTTAATATGACATAATATAAAATGTATATATTTACAAAGATATTTGCCAAGCAAACTATTCTACCTGACACTTGTGCATTTACTTGGCGTACAGTTCCCCTCTCCTCACATAAATCTTTCTCAACTGTTATCATCTGATCATCAACTGATGCATTGACAAGTTGTGCTACCGTGGCACCTGGAATTGAACCCTTTTCCCCTGGTTCTAAACTTGATGACAAATTGTCCATTGCGCTAAATTCAACGCTATTATCACGATATATGGCCGAATCCGTAATATCAGAAGGG
This sequence comes from Oconnorella tubifera, assembly GCA_034700105.1. Lineage (NCBI taxonomy): Eukaryota > Metazoa > Annelida > Clitellata > Enchytraeida > Enchytraeidae > Oconnorella > Oconnorella tubifera. The sequence continues at coordinate 7,694 of JAQIXG010003167.1, forward strand.
TACGTAAGATTAGTGGATGGAATACCGTTTAATGGATTCTGATTATGGGCAGTACATTAAAAAATTAAAAGATATTTTGTAACGTCAGTGAGAATTAGATTTTGAAATATAAAGAAGTTTATAATTGTGTCCAATTTTTGTGAGATTTACCAATGCCTGCTTGTGGATTAAAGTAACAGATTGCAAATTTATAGGCAATATAATGATTACATGTAGAAACAATATAGCCTGATTAGTCTACATATAATAAATACTGAAAAAATTACAAAAAATTTCAAAATACAATTTACCCAATAACGAGTGAAAATGAAATGGGAAGGGGGAAACGCCGTCCCCTTCATTTTCGTAAAATTAAAATGCATAAGCAGAGAATTATAATTCACCCTCCACCCTCCATCGAAAATGATTGGTTCCCTTCGGTTTCGCACCTCACCGAGTTAGGGTTAGAGATGGTTTATGGTTAGATTTTGGGTTTAGATTGTAACTAGAGTCATGATTAGGGTTATTGAGACGAATCAGACGTAGTCTGCAATTATTTTCAGAGAATTTAGTTGATTTTTATTTTTTATTTTTAAACAATCGCCATTTCATGAGCGATAGTTAAAGAAACACCGTGCAAAATATAGAATTATTTTTTCAAAAATGTTTGATGTAGTTTGAATTTCGCGATGAGACTTGATTTATTATATTCCTCGTCTCTTCTTATATATGTGGTCTTAATTTTATTCCAAACACTTTATGTGATGCGTAACCGAAGAAAATCCTAAATATATATTATATTTAATTCATATTATTAAATTTATTATTAATATATTATTTAAAACAATTCTTATTCCTTAAGTAATCGCGCTGCAAATTATAAAATTGCTCAATAATTAAAGATGTAAATATTTAAATATAAAAAACAAAATAAATAAAAATAAATAATAAAATAAAAATAAAACAAATACCATCTTGTCATTTTTAGGGCACATTTGGAAATTTATTATTTGCATTTTTTTATTCATCGAACGAACAAATTCAAAGACAAAGTTGCCTTAATTGCTAGAATGTCTATTAATAGTATGCAAATATATATAAAGTAATAGTTATATAGCATTCGAATTATATCATAAAAGTTCAATCATAAAAGTTGAATCACAAAAAGTGATATAACTGAATGTTTGATACAATATAAATAAGTAGATAAAATGATCAACTGAGTTGTCACAATCAGAAGTTCGAAATGTCGCAATTCTCATCGATTGATCATCGATTTAAGAGAATCATAAAACATAAAGTAATTAAAATTATAAGAAGGTACAGAAGAAAGAAGAAATGAAGCAATCAATTCGTTGATTACGTTGTAGCTTACATGATATCAGTGCGTCACTGCAATAAGAAAAAGTGAATGTGACATTCTTTTACTAAATTTTACAAGTTATCATGTATGGTTACGAAAAGTTGTAGAAATTTTGTTATTTGCTTGTTAACCAATATTGCCTTACTATCATTAATCAGCTCATCTTTGCGCAGGACCGTGGCGGATCCAGGCCATCCAGTTGAGGGGTGTGGGGGGATTTATTTTCAGCTGCAATTTCCACGGCATTTTAGTCTAAGTTCCTTTCAGTCGCGGTGTTTTCCTTCAAAATAAAGGGCTGATCTTTTTTTAGGTTTTCGCCTAAGTTTTCTTGGGCACATGAGAACTTACGGGAATTTAAGGGTAAGGGGTCAAAATGTTGGGCACATTTAGAAAAATCAATATTTTATGACACTGCATGCATGCTTTATGAACAGTTTAAATATATCTGTATAAAAGCATACAAGCTTTACATTTATCTATAAACAATTATGTCAACTATGTCACTTTTTACAGTGTTCAAAGTGTTACTTTAGGAGCAACATCCCCCCCCCCCACCCATTGTGGCGAATTAGGCATTCACGCATTATGCGGAGATAAAAAACTGAATGATAACCTTAATCTTTAATCACTTAATCTTGGGGAGGAATCCGCCCTCACCCTTATTGTGAAATCTTGGTTAATTATTACGCCACAGAGCTGCATCATAGTAAATTAATTTTGTGGGTACTCGACTAAATGGGTCGTCACAACCTGTCAATCAATCAATGCCAAGATAATAGCTATTATTGTATTTAACAGTGACTCCGCCCAATAAATGCTATAGCCCCATTGATACACGCTCATTCAGGGCATAGATCAATAATGGGTGAATTCAGTAGTTGACTGAGAGTATTCATTTACATCCGTGAATCTTTATTTACTTCAGTGAATTGCTGTTAGCCATTACTATAGGAAGTTTAGCATCGATCAGTCGGGTAATAATTACTCTCAACTTAGTCGCATTTTTGTTTCTTTAGTTACCTCATGTAAAATAAGACTTTGTCGGAAATCTGTAGCAAAATGCAACAAAAATAATATTAAGTTTTAATCGAATAGTTTAATTGTTAAAATTTAGACTTTACAGTTTTAAGCGCGCTAATTCGTGAAAAGCAATCTTTAATCACCGTCAATCTTTAACCATGCAGTTGTTACTTATGTTTAAGAAGAAGCTATATATGTAAGCCTATCCAAAATAGTTGACGAATAGTTATAATGTTATCGGATTTAAAATAAAACTAGCTCGAGAGACGATAAGAATATTACTTTAACCATCAAGAAAATATGGTTAACTTTCAAACTAACAGAGGTATATATTAAAATATGATATAGGCCTATGAATATTTCATTAAATAGTCTGTATTTGATGAAATATTCATCAAAACTTCTATAACTTCCCCTGAATCCACTCTAAAGTCAGTAAGAACAATGTCAGGTGAATCTAGTCACCATCGAAGTCAAAAGGTCCGTCGGTGTCTCTTCGGCCCCGTGGACCACGTTCAAACCCGGGCCGACCTCGAGACGATACGACGCATGGGTGCGTCCCTTAAAAAAGCCTTCTGGGGTATGGACTTCGAGGCCTGTGTGCCGATCGAAGGGGGACGATTTTGTTGGGAAGCTATGAATACGATAGAAAATGATAATGAATTGCAATCAGAAATTATTTCAGTAAGATCTTTATGTGATATTGAAAGGAATCCATTGTTTGATGCAACTGCAGAAGAAAATTATACTGATAGATCAAAATTTAATAACAGCTGTGTTTGGACAAAAGAAACATACGTTGATAATTATGATATAATTTCTAGTGAAGATATTGACCAATTTACACTATCATATCAAGATCGGAAAAACACTGCAGAAGTTTCAACTCGTCGATGCAAGTGCATTCCTATTAAAAATCGTAGCATAAAAAAGAACTTTTCTGACGCTCTGAAATTTCGTATCATAGCAAATTGTTCCGAAAAAGCATCCGATTATAAGCCTAACTGTCGCGTAAAAAAGCAATGTGTAATTTCATCTTCTAACATCAAATATTCCAGTGTTTCGGAGAGTCAAAAACATTTGAATACAGTTCAATTAATGACTACTGCAACATGTGAATCGTTAAGACAGCGTGAATTTTCTCTATTAGATGTGAAAAATGTCAAATCGTCTGGAAAAATAGAGGATACTCAGTGTGGACAATCTTTATTGAGAAATTGCACTTTTTCAGAAGCTAGATTTAGACACAGAGAGCCAGTAGTTCAGAAGGATGTTTTATCTTTTACGCGGAAAACTAGTCAATTCAAGCGAAAAGTCAATAATATTATTACAGGTAGGCTTATACAATCTATAATATAACATAAACAATAAAAAATTTAGTATAACATCTTCAATGATTGTTAATGATTAGTGTGGCGGATTTAGAACCAATGGGTCCTGGGTTGAATTACCGTGGGGATACACGCCTAATATTCAGCTTATTTGTATATAATTCAGCTTATTTAATATAATATTTATAATCTTTATTTAGTATTTATTATAATTATATTGTTTACTTAATATTTAATGTAACATTTATGTTTTATTGTTACAGATTACTTTTCGAAGAAGAAAGTGATGAATGGCTTGTCGAATCTCCAAAACCCTAAAGAATTATAAAAAGAAACATTTATTTTTCAGAAATAATAAGAATCGGAATTAATGCAAATATGGAAAATGGTCTGAAATTACGACCAGGGTCAGGTTTTGTCATTTAGCTCATCGGCCAGCAGCCCTCAAATTTTGTACAGCCCCTCAAAATAAAATGCAGATTTTTATCTGGACAAATTATTATTAAATTTGGATTTTTAATGAATCGTAAGTGAAGAAAAGATTGACATTTTAATGATGACTTGTTAATTAAAACCAGGTTTGGGTTTTTAGGATTATTTTAGTTGTTTCCGAAAGATAATATTTGTAGAATTTTCTTAAAATTGGATTAAATATAAAATTAGGCGAAAGTGTCGTCCAATAAATTCGATGAAATATATAAATACTGACTGTTTAATGTAAATTATAAAATAATGCTATTAAATATACCTTGGTGAATTTTTTGTTGTTGTCAATAATACTTTTATAATAGCACGTGACATTGTGTAATAAAATGTTGAATAACTGACAATATTGCGTTTTTATTGATGTTTGTTCAAATATAAATTAAAATAATGAAAATAATGACAACGTTATATTTAATTGAGTCTTATATCATAACTTAACAACGTGCATTCATAATTTCACTCTTGTTCTAAATCTTACGATAATCGTGTCAATTTTAATAATTAATTATAATAATAATTGACTATTTATCACAACAAAAATGTAAAATAATAAAGCCTAGGCCTACTGTAACATATGATTAATTATTATAATAACATTTTAATTTTAATAATTATTTATGATATTAATAATCTTCATCTTAACTTTAAATTAACATTTATATATTATCACTCCCTGCCAAAATAACTGACTTTTTATCATAAACTTGAATATATGAATTTTGATTTCATTTTATTGTGAAAAATATATCCGGGAAGGGGGGGGGACAGAAGCTCTAGTATATATAGCGCCCATTCTGCGACTGAGGTACAAAATATATCACCCTCCCCCCCCCCCCCCGTGTGACCTATAGGTCAAGACCCGGGCCATGACCCTAGCCGCCTACTACAATTGCTAGTCGAGTGGCAGGAGAACGTAGCACAATAAGCCTACATTTATTTCAGGCTAGAAGTCTATATATGTCAATAGCCTAGACGCCTAAAGGTCAACCATCCATCTGTTGACCTATAACCTGATGACCCGCCCTTATTCTTGTCCAATGACTCTTTTAATTGTGGTCTTTTGACACCTCGTCAAAAGCTCTTTGGCGAAGCGTTAGAGCACTGGACTCGGACACCACAAGTCCAGGTTCGAATCCCGTCAGCAAATGATTGCTCTAACTTGCAGCACTCTTGTGTAAGGAAGCGTAAATTGACAGCTACGTATGATATATCATTCATATATCAGTAATCCATTAAACTTCAATATTTTGTATTTATTCGGTAAAATCTCAGCTCAGAAAATTTAATAATGAATCTACTGATTCCTGAATATCTATTTATTTACATCACAAATATAGGCTTACGAAGATGATAATATAGCAATAAATAAAGTGTATCCTTCATCGATTTAAAAAGGGTCAAAACTGGCCCATAAGGGGGTCAATATGAGCTCCTAACAATATAATGCAATTCAAATAGAAAAAATCCACTGTGATACAAATATTTATTTGTTTCTGTAAACGTCACATCAGAACAAACATGGCATAGATAGATCTGTTGAAAACTGACGTGTAGAAATCAAGCGATGGAAAGAAAGTTGACTCAACTAAGAAAGTTGAAAGAAACACAGCGCATCAAATAATCTAGCTCAGCTTAAAATTAATTTTCTAATTGGTCTTACAAATAAATTTAGTCACGTAACGCATTAATCACTAATAATGCATTAATCGCGTATGATTTTCAAAGTCATAAATAATTCCTCAGTGTAGTAGTTTTCTAAGTTGTCTTAAAGTCTGAGAAGATGCTATTTGTTTAAGTTACAAATATTTCTTGTGTTTATCAACTCACTTAAAACACATAAACACAACCAAGAACTTAAGATGAATTTAAGAAAACCTTAATAAGAACTTAATAAGAACTTAATAAGAACTTAATAAGAACTTAATAAGAACTTAATAAGAACTTAATAAGAACTTAAGAAATAAGTAGGGTTTTCCTAGATATTATAACTTTTTCTATATATTTAAGATTTTTCGTATAGGCCCTATTACGACTTACACACTTGGAATTTTCTCAAATTCTTAAATTATTCTCTAAGTGGCATTTGTGAATGGGACCCTTGAATTTGGCCATAATTTTTCATCAATTGGTCATTTGAATGCCCTAATAGTCCGCGTCAGCAACCCCTCCCCCTCGCACTCGACCTTTGTCCGGTCACTGACCGTCATGCACTCGAGGTGTCAGAGGTTCAACACCCGGTCGCACTTGACGCGTAACCACCGCACTTCACACGAGCACCGGTCACACGCATAGGTCATTTCAATTTGCTAACCCGACAAAAGATGGGAACCTTTTGTCGGGTTAGCAAATTGAAATGACCTATGCGAATATATTAACCCGACAAATGGCCCCTAATATATTACCCCGATAAAAGGCCACGGATATGGTTATATTAACAAGACAAAAAAGCCCCGAATATATTAACCCGACATAAAGGCCCCGAATATTTTAAAAGTCCTCAAATATATTAAACAATGCAGAATATAATAACTGTACAAATCGGCTCCGACAATTTAATATAATAACTCTAATTCTTAACCAAACCATGTTTTTATTTCAGGCGAACTCTAGTCCTGACCCGAAACCAATTCCCAACTCAACCCTAACCCTAAGAGTTATTACTAGGGACGAATTTGTCCGGGGTCGTCTTAACGGTCATCAATTTACAAACATTCTCGGTCTTTCAATTAACAAACATTCTCGAGTTTCCAGGCGACTGAATTGTGACGGCAATAGTATACTAGGAATTGAACCCAAACACTTGAGTTAAGATCTTTTCAATTGAGAGCATGCCTAATGGTTGGACGCATCGCTTATCTTAAAGTATCAACTTATGGATGGTGTGGGTCATAAGAGAGGCAAACTGTCAAATGTATAATGTATTCTGTAAATAAGTATTTTAAGATGCAGTACAACCCAGTGTCGGATCTCTTTATGCCATCCATACATTCATTAATCCATACCTCCATCCATCCTTCCTTCCGTGCTTCCGTCCGTCCGTCCGTCCGTCCATCTATCCATTATTTTATATACCTTTTTTACATCTTTATATTATTTATCTGTCTGGCTCTCTGTCTAATAGTGTCTATCTATCTGTCTGTCTTCCTGTAAGCAGTCTGTCTATCTGTCTGTCTGTTGGTGATCTTGTCTGCCTGTCCGCCAATTTGTCTACTGCACTGCTATCCGTCTGTCTGTTTGTCTGTCTATTTATCTACGTATCTGTCTCTCTAGATGTCTCAATCAATCTGTCTGTGTTGCTATCCATCTTTCTATTTATCTGTCTGTTTCTATCTGTCTATCGCCGTCTCTCCGTCTATCTAGCAGTCTATCTTAACATGTCTTTACATATTCTAGCAATCTGCTCTATTGTACACTATTGTCTAAGAAACTAACCAATCAGATTGATCGACACAGTATCTTCATCCAAACAACAAACACAACACAAAACTAATCGCTTTCAAATTTTCTTCTCATTCCTCCAATGAATGGTTTAAAATTCAAGATCGAAATTTCTGTTCAACGCTTGGGGGGGGGGGATTAAACTAAACGGGCCATGAAAAAAATTACTCGTTCTGAATTTTTGTGCTCGAGAGAGAGTGTACAGAATTTTTTAATCTTATCATTAAAAAACTTCATACTTATATCAATGTAATATGTATGATATAAGTGAAAATATCTAGATATAAAT
>JAQIXG010003168.1:0-15593 GCA_034700105.1 Oconnorella tubifera
AACTTTATTAAGATCAAATACATAACCAAACACAAACTTTATTAAGATCAAATACATAACCAAACACAAACTTTATTGACTGTAACTGTTAATTAGTAATACACGATACATATAAAACTAAATAAATTCCAAAGTAAAACTGCTGTATTGAAACAAAACTAAATAGCAGACAGCAATCTGATGTAAAAACTGTTGTGTTTATACCACATAATAAATTCATCAATCGGAATAAAGGTTAACAGTAGAGTTTATAAAAAATGTTGCGTGTATAATATATTTATATTATATGTAAAAAAATCTCAAGACCTTGCGTATACAGATTCTAGAATGATTTCCTAACGTCACCTTTACAGGGAATTGTCCGTAACGGATGGCTCCAGCTTGCAGTCTTGCGTGAACTCTATCGCGTCGCAAATAGAAGCAAAGATGAGTTACGTTGTCAGTGTTGTGGGAGAATTTAAATACAGACAATCGATTAATAGCTGCCAACAAACTTGTGAGTCATAATTTTCATAAAAAGTGGAAATGTAGATTTGTTATGCATTGCTGAAGAGTGCAACAAGTTAGAGATATATTATAATATGCAAGGATCGAAATGGAATCCTCAGCTTTTAATAAAGTACTCTTTAAATAGCAGTGTAATTTGATCTCAATATAAGCATACATTAAATAAATAATGTAATTGTAACAGTGGGCTTACTGGCATATCTAAAATTATAAAGCCACATAGAATTTGTAATTTCAGATTTTTATAATTTTTAACATAAAATCATTATTTTTATGTAAGTTAAACGTAATTACAGCATGAATTTAAATATACAATTGAACTAGATTACCATAATATATATGTCAAAACAATTGCTCAATTGAATAGACTTTAACGAAATAAACACTTGTGTTATTCGATTCAAAACAATTCAAGAAAACTCAAATTTAAATCAATACAAAAACTATACACACGAAGCAACAACAACTGACATCGTACTAACTTGACAACATTTGATAGCACATAGGATAACATTTAGTAATAATTTACTTAAATTACACAAAATATTTGCCCTCTACTTGCGTATTTATTTCATTAATTCATTTTCAGATTGTCTTTCAAAACTTGATGGGTGCTTCGGAGATGCTCTCAGAACTTCCATTTATTCTGATCACACTACAATGGCCCTATGCAAGTTAGTCGTGCTACTAAATAATTCTATACTTTTCTCTTGTTAATAACTAATATTATGTAAAAAATCGAAAAATAATCAATATTTAATTTTCCTTAGCCTATAATGACATATTAGGGTCATCCCTTCATGATAAAATATAAGGTATTAAAAGTCGAGTTATGGTATTAAAAGTCGAGTTATGGTATTAAAAGTCGAGTTATGGTATTAAAAGTCGAGTTATGGTAGTAAAAGTCGAGTTATGGTATTAAAAGTTGAGTTATGGTATTAAAAGTCGAGTTATGGTATTAAAAGTCGAGTTATGGTATTAAAAGTCGAGTTATGGTAGTAAAAGTCGAGTTATGGTATTAAAAGTCGAGTTATGGTATTAAAAGTCGAGTTATGGTATTAAAAGTCGAGTTATGGTATTAAAAGTTGAGTTAATTTGCCATCGAATATCACTGGCGTTTAAATTTAGTATTTTCTTACTGTTTACTGACTTCTCTAATAAAAATAATTACATCAACTTTTATTCATTTAAAATCAGCTGTTATAAAATATTATATATGACGCAGAGAAAATACAAAGCGTATAAATCACTATGCGCTATTGACAGTAATAATAATAATAAACAATAGCATAACATTAGCACGTACTGTAACACTAGCAATAATAATATTAAAATAGCTGAAAACATCAACATTTATCAATAATATCAACAAAAAGAGATAAAATTGTTAAAAGTAGACTAATACTATATATTTTCATGGTCTTGATATCCAACTTCTTCATTTTTCAAACATTCGCTTACTTATAAAATTAACAACAAAAACGACATCTAAGAATTCGAATATTGTAATCTAAAATTATTAAAATAATCGCTGTAGAATTAAATCGTATAACCGTTGTATCTTTAAAATGTTTTCAATTTCTTCGCTAAGAAATATTACAAGTTATTTGAGCTCAATTTATCTGATACATTGCGAACAATAAAGAGACGGATAAAAGTTCTTATAACTAAATGTTTACACTAACGATTATTTTCTGTTCAAAACTTACGATTTCTTCGTTTATTATCGCATAATCTTACTCAAGTATATTTATTATTAGAAATATACTAAGCTAAAAAGTTAATAGAGATTTGAAACATTTACACTACAGTGTTAACGCATACTTTAAAATGTATCCTTGTCTACAATAAATTATTACACTGTTGATTCAAAATAATAGTATCACACGCAGGCAATGGTTACATTTTTCAAATAACGCTGAATTCAACACATATCTAGTTTAATTTTCGTTAAATATATGTATGTTTTTCTTGATTTTTAGTGTCAAAAATAACCTAGCATTTGGAGCTTGTATGGCAGCCGCCAAACAGAGCTGTTATGATGCAGATATAGTTTCTTTCTATGATTCTTTTCTTTCGGTTTTCTGCAGTGGCTCTTCTACAGGTTCAGAATTTTTTCTGAGATCTTCTACTATAGTATACACCGGCGGTTCCCAACCTGTGGGTCGCGACCCCAACTGGGGTCGCCTGACAATTTGCCAGGGGTCGCCTGAGACCTTCTGAGAATTAATTTTTTTAAATAAAAAAGGAATTTTTGTGCGATGTACAATGTTGTTGTACATGCAATCTACATTTCACAATACACACTTAAAATGTAAACATTTAATTCATTTACAGATTGATTTTTAAAAATATTGAACAAAAATATAACAAATTGCATCGTTGGGGTCGCCACAACTTGGCAAATGTTATCAAGGGGTCACAGCATCAGAAAAGTTGGGAACCGCTGTACCGCAGTTATGTAAAGAACTAATATCTCACTGATATCTCGCTTTAATAGCAATTTTATAATAGCTAGATGACGACTGCAAAAAGCTTGTTATATATATAATTGCACATGAGAGAAAAATATAGATGGGTGTTAATAATTTTGTAGCTTCTATGCAATCAAAATTATAATATGTTAACTTGATTTGGGCGTAAATTTTTTATTCTTGAGAAATGTTTTAACAATTATTAACAAAACGATTGACTACTAGTGATGGCTTTTTTTTGCTAGCAACCTATCAATTGAATCGTTTATTCTACAGAATACAATTATATTCAATAAACAAACAAATAATTGCTAGGATACATCTTTTGTTTTAGATTCAACCTATTTACTTAAACTTGCTGACTGCTATCCACCCGCCGCGCTTGATGTTCAGCTTCCAACAAGTATGCAAACAGCATGCGGGTCAGTCTCTGTAGTCATTTTACTCAATCATTTCATTTACTCAGGGCGAGGGCAGTTGTAGTAGAATTTATAACATTCAATGGGCAATACAGGTTATATTAGAATCTTGATAGGATGAATTCAAAATGATTATTGTTATATTTAATTAGAAAATTTAGTTCCTTTATGGGATGCCTATAGTGACACAGTATTGTTGATTTGAAGCGTACAATGATACCGTTTGGCTAGGTGTTTCAGCAGATAGAGTATAGTGTGGAAAAAAATTTATTTCAAATGCTATTTCAATTATTTGTTTTTTTCTAATTTTGTTCTCTAATTTGAACATCTATTAATATGTAAATCGGATATGCTTGTAGGTTGTTAGCTTGATAGCAATTGTTTCAGATTATATAGTAACCACTCAAGACAGTTATTTGTCCTCGTCCAATTGATGTATATTTATATTTGTATCTGGGTTGGAAATAAAAATATTATCTAACTAACTGAACTGAACCTGCTGCCTATGAGCAGTGCCTATGTGCGACCTCGAGTTGATCAGCCACACAAGTCAATTATTTTTGTTTTGCGTAGGTCTATTTGTACTTGTTTTCACTTATTATATTTGTTAATTGGTTTGAAATAAACGATAGGCCTAAATATGATTATATTTCATTCCAACAAACAGTTTGGTTTGATTTAAATATTTGTATGTAATATAAATAAAACTTTGCTGCATGATTTTCTGCAGTGATTTCACTCAAAAAACGACCTGTTCATCTACAATATCATCAAATGGAGTAACAGTCGCCGCTAAATCTGTTGCAACTAAAATCTCACAAAGATATTCATCGCAATGCGGTTAGTTGACTTTCTGTTTTTTTAACAAACCTGTCAGTAACTTATTATATAGTGCATTACTAGACCAAATATCACTTTAAATTCAGAAAATTTGATGAAATTTGAGATAACTGAGGTAAAATTCGGCTAATCTGAATAAATTTAGACATAATAGAAACCGAACTCATGCTAATACTTTTGCTTATTTGGGCAAAATCTGACAACACTGAAATGAGTTCCTGTTTGCAAAATCTTATCCAGAAAAGGAACACTTGCAAATCTCTTGTAAATTTATTGAAATTAATTGGCCTTTCATATTTTTTTATTAAGTTTTGGTATGCTTTTAGTTTATATTTGTATACTTTGCAGGATTAACAAGCAGCTGTTCAGACGATCTATCACTGTGCTTTAACGGCATATTTACATCAGCTGACACATCAGACTACAACAAACTTCTCTGCTCGTTAGCTCAATTATTTAATGATTTATTTAATCATAATCAGTAATAATTATTTTAATAACAACAGTAAAACGGGTTTTTAGATCAAAACTTTTAGGGTTAAGTCCCAATTCATAACTGTAGACAACCAGGGTACCAGTAAACTTATTCTGCAATAGCATTTTCCTTCAAAATCTTATCCAATGACAAGATACTACAAGATAAGTAAAGGTATTTTTTAATATATGTATGAATTTTATTCGAAAATAACAAGAACGTATCAAACAAGAAATAAAGTAAATAGAATATGTAAATAACATTTGCTAACTTAATACGAATTCTATACGCGTTTGTTAAATTAAACGTAACATAGAATTTGGATTATAAAGTGATTAAATAATTTTGCCTCTTTTATAATGATATATGAGGTATTTCCTGAATATAATTTTATTTTTCTAAAAATATATTTTTGATTGTTGAATCGTGATTGAAATTGCAGATTTCACGTTTTCATTTTTTAATATTAAATACCCAGTAATGGGTTTTAATGGTTGTAAACTGACAATCACAAAATCAAGAATGGTTGTAAATTGACAATCAAAAAAAGTATTAATTAGAAGAAAAGTATTAATGTAGTTAGAAGAAAATTAAATGATTTGAGTTTGTGCTGTGTAGATCATTGACTTCACTTCAGTCATGTTTTCAAGCCAGCATCTGTGACGCTAGCAGCTATCAACAGCTTTATCTCCATCTCGCTGAAATATGTGCACCTAAAAGTTAGATGAATTAATTAATGATGATTTAATGAATTAATAATGAATTGTTTAATTAATTAATTAATTAGTCATTATTATTCATAACTTGTTAACTAAAATTTAACGTAAATTTTTGACTAATGAAAGATTAAATGATGAATTAGTATTAATTATTTTTATATTTATTATTAATAATAAGCATACAAATTAATTAACACTAATTATTAATTATTTTTAGTGTTGATATTAATTAGTATAGTATTTAGTAAAAAGAATTAAATAGCTTCTGCTGTGTTCAATTTGTTGCTAACAACACGTTGTCTCATTTCAGTCGTGTTAGTGAAGTGGTTGTAACTTGAAATCTCAGACTTACAACAGGTTTAGGGTTCGAATCCCATCAATATTACTTTTTCTAAAGAATGCTTTGACTTGCTGCATACTTTAGTACATTTCCTAAAGTTGATCGTCACATAAAAACAAAATCTTTGTTTGTACTTTGTATAAATCTGTTGCAATCTGTCAATTAAGTCAAGCAAAATAATATATTTTATTATTATTTGATTTACAGATGTGGGCATTACTTTCAAGAATCTCTTTTCTTGTTTTTCTTCGACTGAAACTAAAGATTCCTGCTCGTATGTTGATTGGTTTCAAAGCTAAATTTTTAACACTAAATTTAATCTTAATTACTTGACATATTTATGAACAAAGTCTCTTGTTCTTACAAAACAAAGAACAAATACGACGTCTTTCGAGGTTGACTCAGCCGTCCATCCATTCGAATCTGTTCATTTTGAATTTGGTGGAAGATGAAACTGTGAAACAGTAGACTCTCTGTTCAGGACTATTGGCTTAGATAAGCTTAATTGTATTTATCCTTGTTGGCTTAGATCTGCTCAAGTGTATTAATCCTTGTTGGCTAAAGTCACAATGTATGATCTACTTCACAAAGATCCTTAACCGTCTTTGAATCCTTTTTCTTATTCTTATTTTTATTCTTTTTTATGTTTAGTACTATGATAAGCACACAAGGAGCAAGTGAGCAGAATTGCTTCACACAGAGCAGTAGTGGTATGGCAGATAATCTGATAGATTTCTCCAGATTCATCGCTGAATTCAAGTCTAGAACTGTTATTAGTAGCTGCCAGCAAACGTGTAAACATTCTCTCTATAATTTGTACAATCTCTATAATTTGTACAATTTCTATAATTTTTACAGTTAAGATTCCATTTAGTTAGCGAAGCATCAGTCAGTATGTTTTTTTGTAATAAATAACGTAAAATTAGATTAAAAAGAAGAGTAGTTTTTACTTCTTTAAAAATTGTACAAATAGATTGTTTTTCCGTTTTCAGTCTGTACATCAAAACTTAACGACTGTTTCGGCGATGCTCTGAAACAGTCTCTGTATTCTGATCAATCAACTGACGCTATTTGCAAGTCAGTTGAAAATAAATCTACTAGTAATGTTGTTACTTTTTCTTTACTACCATTTATAAATCAATGTGTAAAGTTTTACGGATTAAATTCCCGGATAAATGTTTTCCTCTCTTGGTTGATGGTTTGTCCTCACTGGTTGGGTGGAGCGTGTGTGGTCTTTCTTGATCCCGAGGAACGTCTGCGACATTGTCCCTAGACGGTTAAACAGACGTTGAACTTTTTTACTTATATTATTGTTTGCTGGGTTAAAATTTATGTATGTTTTTAGAGTTGCAAATGGAGCTTCGTTTTCAAGCTGTATGACTACTGCTAAACAGAGTTGTTTCGATTCGAGTACAGTTACGTTCTATCAGTCGTACCTCAAAATTCTCTGCTCAAAAGTCACAACAGGTCAGTTTTTATAAGCACTATTAACAATAAATTATTTAGTAGCGTCCGTTTAACCGTCGAGGGACGATGTCGCAGACGTCCCTCAGTATCAGGAAAGATCACACTTGCTCCACCCAAGAAGCTAGTTATATTAAATATTGTGTTATTATTGTAGAATAATAATCAATGTAGAAGAATTTGGTAGAACAAATGTAGAAGAATTTAGTCAAAGTTTGACTAAAATTTTGATGAAAACTTGAGTCGACAGTTGGGAGAAAAGTTACAAGAAAGTTGATTTAATAATTATAATTGATGAAAAGTTTAGTCAAAAATTTGATCAAAATTGGACTAAAAGCAAGCGAGCATCATAGAACATATCAGTTGCAAGTATTAATTACAATATTAATGTTAGTTTGATTATTTTCCACTACAGTGCAATAAGACCTGATATCTACTTTATTCTTCATTTCTCAACTATTTTAAATAATTCTAAATTACTGTTTAAACTTATTTGAATTTTTTGATCACTTTTCCATTTTATGGTTAATGAATATTTACTATTTTCAGTATACTTTAAATTTTTTCATTTCAGTAAATTTTAAATTCTGTAACAGATTGAAATGTTTGATTTATTATAAGTTAAACTATTGCAATTGCAATGCTGTAGAAAAAGGCTTATGTTAAAATTTCTGTTATTATTTCTGTTACATAAGATTCTACGTATTTGCTGAATCTTGGAACTTGCTACCCCCCCGGGGCCCTGGCTGTGGGGATTAGTGGTAACATGGGCGCAATGTGTGGGTAGGTGTCATTTAGTCAGCACTTATTTAAAAAAAATTAGAGTTTCCTACATTTTCTTTGAATTTGAATACTTTCTTGAATACAGCTTTTTCGCGTAATTTTTTAAAATCATTTAGGAAAGAATATATTTCGTATGAAGCTAATTTATTATTAATTTTATGAATTTTATTATTTTATTAATTTAAATTTTTAATAATCTTAGATATTGTTTAGTATTATTTAACGAATGAAAATTGTATAGATGCATTTTTAATAGTGCATTTAATAACTTGAATTTTCATTGAATGTGCTTTTTAATAGATGTTTAAACTGTGCAATTTAAATATGATGCACAATGATATATTTGTTATATAGAAACTGGTTTAACTAAATTTTAATTGGCTAAGCAAATTATCGAAAAATTTAGGATAATACAATAAGGTTATTTTACATACTGTTATTTATTTTTGATTATTTATTAATTTGTTTAACTATTCTTATTCTTATTTTTCTAGTTATATTTAGTTTTTCTAGTTAAATTATATTTTTTCAGTGACTATACATCAAAGTTGTCCTGTTCTCAAACTGTTTCAACAAATGGTGTAACTAAAACTGCAATAACTGTGGGGGGACAAATTCAAACGAAATACCAACAAACATGCGGTACGCTGTTAATCCTTGCATGGCTTCTTTCTGTTTCGGCTGAAATTCTACTTCAATCATTTGTTTATTTAATATTGGTTCTTTAATTTGATTAAATAATTTTAATTTATTAATTTTAATTTAATTTTAATAATTTTATTTCATTATATGTAAATCATATATGCATGTAGGTTGCTAGTTTGATAGCAATTGTTTTTGCTTATCTAGTAGCCATTTATACTTCTATAATTGATCATATTATGTATAATTTGTATTTGGTTTGGAAATAAATAAACTAGCTCTAATTACTTTGCCAAAGCATTATAAAAAGTAGATTTAAAGAAAACTACAAGATCTCAATATCTTAAACCAAATCTTTATTTATCAGTGATATTAACAAGGATTTGAGTTACAAGGCCAAGGACTCGAAGCTGAACGGCCAAAGTCAAGGACTAACATTACGTTTATTGACATCTTGTAATAAAACACATTTTATTTGTTTGAAAATTTTATATTAGCTCCTGCGAACTCTTGCCCCAATGACGCAGCGAAATGTTTCAGTGATCTTTTTGGATCCTACACCGGTTCAACTACTTCGGATCAGTTTCAGCAACTTTTATGCCAGTAAGTGATGAGCAAACGTTGTAGCATTTGTTGATTTTAATAGCCTGTGTCACTACCCCTCCATTATTTGCTGGCAACTTGGCGCAAGATGGCAACCAGAGAAGTTGCAGAGCGCTGAATTCGAAGTTGATAAGTCCAGGTTCAAATTCTGGTTAGCTAACTATTTCTATAACTAGCTGCACCTTTTAGTAAGACGCTGAAATTGACAGCTACGTCTTCAACATAGTTAATACGGTAATCCAGCCGTTAAACGTGAAATTAACCTTTTCTAAAGTCATCTTGAAAGATCCACTGAAGAATTAAATTCACTAAATTCCATTTATATTAATTTATTTGACTCAAATTTTATATTCATGCGATTATGATAAGACTGCTGGACTTATATACTCTAATACAGCTGTTCCCAACCTGTGGGTCGTGACCCCAACTGGGGTCGCCTAACTTGCAAATGTTATCAGCGGTTACAGCATTAGAAAGGTTGGGAACCGCTGCTCTAACAAGATAGTTGGTCGAATTTTATGTTTTTATAGATCATCAGCTAAATTGAGAAGTTGCATGAAGGCGAGCGTTTGTGCTGCCAGCTACTATCAGCAGCTCATTGTTTACATGGATGGGGTCTGTGGCTCTACCACAGAAGGTTGTGTCATCATAATCTTTATTTTTGAATAACAAGTCATATATAAGAATATAATATAAAGAAACACTCATACAATATATACGATTTATAAATAAAATAACAATGTCAAATGTGACTAATGGATTTCACTAATAAAAGAACTAAAATTATGATGTATAAAATTGTTCAGTATAAAGTACTGAGTACAAAAAAACTGGACTGTTATTCGGATTTTGTCAGAGAAACTGTAGGGTCTGGCTAGCTGACACTTATAAGTTTTGTCTGATGGTCTAAGATGAAGCTTATAGCAACTGGCAATTTTCTAATATTGAATTATACGGATATCATCATGCATTCAAATGGCAATCTCTTACTGTCATTAATTCTACACATTTTATGCAATAGCAAGCATTTCCATTTAATTTTGTTGGGATATGTGAAAAAATTGAGAGCCTTATTAGTATAACCCTATTGTAATTTATTGTATTTTTTACCTTTTTTATATTATTATTTTTTTTAATTTATGCATTAAATGTATCTTTTTTCTGCAGACTTAGACACCACAATTGTCAGTCTCTTCTCATGCTTTTCATCCTCCGATGTATCATTATCCAGTACTTCTTGCTCGTAAGTGCACTTTACTCTGCATTTATGGTGTTTTCTCTTAAAAAACAAAAGTTTGTAATATAAAAAAGGACATAATACGGAATGAACACCATAGCATTGGCCTTTTACAAAACATCCGTTCTTTTTAACCACTTCATTATTGACCCATCTTAAAAAATGGTTGTTTATTTAACGAGGTAGTCAACATTTTTCCTCCCCTCCTTATATCAAATGTAATCTAAACTACGATTACTGTTTTACACAGTAATCTGCAATCAACCGGGGGATCTGATATTCAAAGTTGCTGTTCTCAAATGTCGTCAAAAACCGACTCTAAATCCGGATCATTCTTAAACCTAATATCTCAGTTTAAAGTTAATCTCGATATGACTGACTGTCATACAACTTGTAAGTGTTTATAGTGATAGAGTGTTTGTTTTATTGTTGTTAAAATTACTTATTTAATAGTACTGGTATTTATTTTTTTATGTTAAAATATACAAATTAATTATATTTTAGTTTGCACTATTATAAATTATTAATTTATACACAATTTGTAATATTTATACATCTTTTTGTTTTTAAAGAATTTGGAAGAATGATACTGCTCAAACTATTAGAAATTATTAATATTTATGCGATGCATTTATTTGAACAATTCTAGACTGCCTGTCAAAACTTGATGGTTGTTTCGGCAGCCAATTGCGTGCATCCTTCTATCAGGATCATAGCACTGCTGCTATTTGCGGGTTTGACTTTCTGCATATAAAAATAATGTCAAGCATTTAAAAATATATATAGAACTATAAATAACAATATAAATGTCACGGGTATGAAATTTAGATTTATGAAAAATAATGTAATTTAAATACATAAAATCGTAAATATATATATTCTGTATTAAAAACGAAATGCTAGTTTATTTAGCTGTATTCTTATTCACTAAGAGTTTACATTTGATTATTTATTGTATAATTGATTTAAACAACACTTGATTAGTTTTAATAAATTGTTATATTTAAGTAACCATTGATATATTATTACACTTGTTTACTGTAAATTTTAACGTATTTGATATTTATGTTGAATTAAAACTTCATATATATTATCAATTAAAGTAACATTTAGATTTGAAATATTAATCATTTCAATAAAACTTATTAGTCACTTCAATCAAACTGATGTTAGCCACTTTAATCTAAGCGATATTAGTCAAATCGTAATAATTTTAGTTACTTAAATCTAAGTGATATTAGTCATTATTTTATATATTTTATATATTGATTTATCGTTCATCCTGAATATGTTTTTTACGTTATTTTTCTGTTCTTTCAGAGCTGTCAAAGCAGCCAGCTACCAGACCTGCATGTCTGCAGCTAAACAAAGCTGCTATGATACTAGCACTGTGACTTTCTATCAATCTTTCTTCACTTCTCTATGCAGCAGCACTGCTACTGGTGAAAAATTTTAATTTATAATATTATCGGATTGTTTTTACTAATTTCGTTAATATATTTGGAAGTAATTATCAGACTCGTTGTGTAATATGAATTAGCAAATTATACTCAACGAAAAATAGATATGCAAATACATACATAATATAATACATATATACGAATAGATATTTATAAGAAATATCAACATTTATTTATTGTAAGAAAGAAAATGGATGCAGATTTGTGAAAACAATGTTACTAATAATATTTTGTCTTTCATCATAAACAATATTTCTTAGTATACATTGTGATGAAATAAATTCGATATTTCTCATCAAAACAGATTCAAAGTATTTGCTGGCTTTGGGAAGTTGTTATCCACCGGGTGCTTTGGACGTGGGGCCGGGTGATATTACACAAATGTGTGGGTAAGTTTTCAAGACAAAAAAGTATTTTTATAATTTAATTTTCTCTAACCACAGATTACGGGTTTGATTTATAGTGAACAACTTTTTAGTCTCTACAACTTAGCAAATTGAAAAAAATACATAAAAATGTATATACGTATGTAATAAATTCAAAATTTAGCACAAGTATTTAACTTAGCAAATCGGATGTTTTCGATACTTTTATTTTCATTATTTTTAATTAAAAGTTATATATCAAAAGAAATATATCAATGAAAAAGTATCTGACAAATAAATATCTATATAATTGCTAAGAAATTTAAATACATGTGCTAAAATTTGAATTTATAAGATACAATAAATGTACATAAATGTATTTATGTACATTTTTATGTACATTTTTTGTGTATTTTGCACACAGAGATTTCACAGCCAAGATGTCATGTTCTAGTACAGTTTCATCAACTGGAACAACAAAAACAGCACAAACAATGAGTTCACAAATTTCAGCAAAATACCAATCACAATGTGGTGAGATCTCAATTTACTCTAATTTAGTTTTAATCAGTATTAATCTACTTAAAGGAATGAAAATAAATAGTATGCAGACGTTTCGTCTAAGGACGATTCTTCAATGGATTTTTGTCAAAGATATTCGTTAGGTCTAGGGTTTGGGTTAGGTTTAGGTTTAAGTTTAGGGTTAGGGTTAAGGTTAGGGTTACAGTTAGTGTTAGGGATTATAAGAATCGTCCGTTGTAAGAATAATACTTGACGAATTGTCCTTTGATCAATTGTCCCAAATAAATGCCATTTAAATTGAATTGTAGGATGAAATGTAAATTAACTTTTATTCAGTATTCATCTACTTTCACTGATGTAAGATTTGAACCCACGACCTAGTGATTATGAGTCAAATGCTCTACCAACTGATCTATCGCGTAATTATTTATAAATTTTGATTTATTTGTGTTTTAGCTTCAACTGTGACTTGTCAAAGTGGAATGGCTGCTTGTATGAAGGCTTTCCTAACTGCCGGCTCATCATATGCAAACATACTCTGCTCGTAAGTTGCTTTGAAAAGGTGTCATCAATTTCAATAACTTTATAAGATTAGTAATTATATTCGTGTGACAGGTTTAAATGAAAATCAGATAACAATTTCTTAATTTTAAAACGTTTTTTTACTGATTTTTTGAAATGGTAAAAACGTAATTTTGGGGGGCCCTTATGTAAAGCTTTTGGTGGTGGGCCCCTTCAATTTCACACAAAACAACCTTATTGCATCAACTACCCATAATTCACCAGTTTTCATAATTCATAATTCACCTCCCAATTGACCTAGGGAGGTGCCAGGATCTTGTGCTTTGCACAACCAGCACAATCTCTTGCTACAGTTTTAAATTGTTTTTTGGTTCTCTTTTATAAATTTTTGGCATATGACACGATATCTACTGACATTTGGTCTAGCTTAACTCTAATCCTTAAAATAATCCTAACCATAACCCTAGCCTTAACCTTAACCCTAACACTAAACATATCCCTAACACTAATCCTAACCCTAACCATAATCTTAACCATACTCTAACTTTAACCCTAACTCTAAACCTAACCTTAACGCTAATCCTAATCCTAATGTTGCACTTGACTAAATGTCGGGAGACCAAATGTCTGTAGACGAATTGTCATGACACCCTTTTAATCTCAGATCTCTTGCTGATATAAAGGCTTGCTTTAAGACAACAAGTTGTCAACAGAGCGATTATATGTCAGTTTCTGTGTACATGGACAGTACATGTCAGTCACAAGGTATGATATCTTATGATAGAAATGATATCTTGATCTAAAACTATATCTTTTTATATTATATAAATGTTACTTACATATTATATTTAAAAAAGATTCAAAACGTCCTTTTGACGAAACGTAAAGGACGTTTCGTCAAAGGACGATTCGTCAACGGACTGTTCATCAAAAAATATTTTATAACGGACGATTCTTATAACTCCTAACCCTTACCATAACCCTAACTTTAACCCTAACCTTAACCCTAACCCTAAGCCTCACCATAAACCTAAACCTAACGAATATCTTTGATGAATAGTCCGTGGACGAATCGTCCTTTAACGAAACGTCTGCATACCAAATACATCCTGCTGTACGTGCATAATATGTTAGCATGTTTTATATTTTAAATATGCCAACATTATGTTTGGGAATAAAAATCTCGTAAAGTTATATATTTTGAATAGAATTTACAGTATATCGCATAATAGCTTTTTTGTGTTGGTGTGACGTTAAGCCGATAATAACATATGTTTGCCAAATCATTTAAAATGGAAAGCTACGTTTAATACAGTGCGTCAAATAATATGTACTGTTGATTTGATTTTTGCACATTCGGACCACATTGTATTATCAAATAAACGTTTGATAATATTTAGCTAATATTTGATCATTTTTATCTCTAAAATTCTGATGTGGCAATGTTAATCAGATAAAATAGATAAATATTCATCTATTATTTTGTATAAAAGTTTAGTTTCATATGTGTTCAAAATTTGTACATAATCTTTAAAACGATCACATTGCACAGGCATTTCATTTAACTTTTATAAAGTTTTATTAATAAATTTGAAAAAGTTAATGCATTTTTTGTATTTGTGGAGACTGAATCATTATTACTCCCTTGTTGATTGTTGTTAGATAACGTAGACACGTCAATGAATCAACTCTTTACTTGCTTCTCATCTCAACAAACTGTTTCTTCAACTGATTGCTCGTAAGTTTTTTATGATTTTTAATTTTTTTAAATCACTATATTTGTATTAAAGATGTTATAGCACTTTCTGTCTGTTTTTTTCCTCTCTGTCTCTGTTTTTCTGTCTGTCACTGTTTGTTTGTCTGTTTATTTGTCTGTCTATCTGTGTGTCCCTCTGTCTAGATATCTGTCTGTCTCTGTTTATCTGCCTGTCCGTTTATCTCTCTTGCTTTATCTGTTTGTTTGTCTATTGTCTTAATATTATAAAGCATGCTCTCTTGATTATTTTACGTTTTGTTTAAATATATTGCGAAAGAGTATTTTACTGTTTTATTTTTATTTTATTTTACAAAAAGCGCATCTGTGTGTATGTCCGTCATGTGCATCTGTCTGCTTGTCTGTATGTCCGTCATGTGCATCTGTCTGTTTGTCTGTATGTCCGTCATGTGCATCTGTCTGTTTGTCTGTATGTCCGTCATGTGCATCTGTCTGTTTGTCTGTATG
>JAQIXG010003169.1:0-15584 GCA_034700105.1 Oconnorella tubifera
TCAACTGTTATTGTTATTATCTAATTGTTATACTAACTTTGATATTTTGAAATAAAGGTGTCAACCTGTTAAAAAAAGAAAGAAAAAAAGAACAACTGAAGAATAATTGTTGTACATGTTTATTTCTTAATTCACTACAATACAGAGTTGTTGAAAATTAGTGTGTTAAAAATAACTAAATAAACTAACAATAACTATCTGGTATACTTATTTTTCTGTTCAGATAATTGATCTGGTGTGGCCGTATTTGATTGAGAGAATGTGAAGAATGCATCTTTCTGATATATTATTGTAAACTTAACAAAGATTGATATGGAGAGAAGATCATTTAGAGAATCTCACGTGGTTCCAATGGATTCACAGTTATTTAGCATCCTGGAAAAAAGAAAACAAAGAGTAGAAGATCGAAAGTATGAAAAATTAGAAGCAGATTTAGAGAACAGTAAGAAGAATATTTCCTCCAGTTTAATAATTGATGACCAGTTGAACGCTTTGTTGAAACTGAGGCAAGAAAAGGAAAAATCAGCAAAATCATCTTATTCTATTACCAGTAACAAATTAGATGAATCAGAGAGTGCTCCTGTAATGAGGCTTAATGTTGGTCCAATTGAATTTCTGACTGAATATGACAGCAGTAAAGAAAAACAAGGTGGAAGTTTTTCTGATCTCAATGATGAGCATATGCATTCTAGTCAAACTGTAAATCAATCCACATTCGATGTTAATTGTGATTCAGAAACTCTAGCTGACAAAAATGTGCATTCTGATGTAAGAGGTTTATCAGTGTTGAATCATGAAGATCAACAGATCTTAAATGATGATGATTCTTTATTGCAAAAGCAAATAAATTCTGATTCTGGATCATCATTAAATTCTCAGCAGCAGGTAATGATTAAATTAGCTTACTTAGTATTTGCAGTTAATATGATCTACATACTATTATAGAAGTAACATTATGGTTACTATAATGATAATTTATTTAATTGTACATGTATAACTTGATTTATATTTATGATTTTATTTTAATTTGACCTTCTATAGTTATTTTTGATGCCTTTGGAGTAATTAGAAAATATAAGCTGCATTCTATCCATTGCATATTGCAGTTCAATAATTAAACAGTAGAGATATAAATGGGAATAAAAATTGAGCAATTTCCTTTAATTAGTGTTATGCAATTTTTGACCCGCTCTTTTGTAGAAGAGGGGGCACATTGAATTCTTCAGAATAATTGTTTTACTCAGTTATATTCCAGAAAAGAGAAACTATAATGCTGTATATTTATTTGAATAATTATCATATTTAAGCAGATGATATTATTTTAACTGAATTAAAATTATATCACCTGTGTTTAGCTGATATTATAGAATATAGTGCTGTTTTTAATCAAATAACATTCTCTATTATCGTTTTAGGTAGTATTAATTTATGTTTTATTACCCAGTAAACTCAAATATATATATGTTTTTGTTAACTTACAGCAACATTATTCATTAAAATTGAATAACATCATATTTTTAAAGATATTTATTCTCTTTTTACTTTGTATTTTTGTAGACTGAAGTTGTATTCAATTTTGATGAAATGAAAGAAAGCTCAATTTACCCGAACGAAGTCAGCGACCAGAAACTGATCATTAGTGATGAGTTACCGAGTGAAGGTTTGAAAAATGTATTTTATAACTTTTCTTGTTTATGTAATTTACTAAATGTATAGAAAATAATTATTTTTAATTACTTTCTAATAAGAAAGTAATTAAATATTTCTAATAGAAATAATTATTTTTAATTAGGTTATTAACGGGTTATTATCTAATTATAGATTTGCTGGTGTGAGACTAATGCCGGTGTGCAAGATCCAAAGATTTTTAACTATTTTTGCTAGCAAACATTTCTGACCCTATTTATAGAAATTTTGTCATTTTATCATAATGTTATTGGATCAGTTTCTATAAATAGGGTCAGAAATGTTTGCTAGCAAAAATAATTAAAAATCTTTGGATCTTGCATACGGGCATAAATCATATTCTGTTTACATTGTCTGATTTACTTACATTTTGATCTTTTACCCTTTGCTCTAGGATTGGTTGGTTTACATTAATTCTTTCTTGCCTCCTTTTATTACCAAGAGTTAATTTCAAGGCGAAAACTTATTAGCATGTAGCGTATCCAGTATTTTGTGAAGGATAGATTCTTGCTAGTGATGTTAACCTAAGTTGACCAATTAAAACTACTCAGTCATATTATTGGTATCTTATCCCATTTCTTGCTATATATATATATTATATGTAATACACCATCTTTACATACTTAAAATGTATGCTCGCTTGTAAGTAGATCATTTTCTAATATCCTTTTAATGCTCTACATGTCAGTTTGCTAACACTTGTTAATGCTATTAGCAAGTTTGTTGTCAGTTTATACTGGATTGTCTTGAATTCAGAAACCTTAAAATAAGATTACTTAAGTAAGCCTACAGCATATTTGTAGATTATTATTAGAACTCACTGCATTGTGTATGTCAGGAAGCACAGGTGAGTGTTAAGATATTAAACCTTGAAGATCCTTGCCTAGGTACTTAGTTGACATTTACTTTTGCTTTTTGCATGTATACAATAATAGAGTTTGTATACAATGTGGGAGTGTTAACAATGTATAAGAGCAACTCAGCAATAGGCCTTGCTAACAACAGTGCAAACGAAATTATATGTTTACATATATTATGTATTGTATTATATTAGCACTGCTAATTTAACAGTTTTAAGTTTGGATGAAAATACTGCGAAGATGAATTTATTCAATGTATAGAGCATTGATAGTCTTGTTATTATAGAAATCAAATCTATTTATTACGATTTATAATATATTATGTTTATAATTGTATCAGTACAAATAAATTATTTTTGAACAAGAATTTGTTCAAACGTTGTGTGTTCTTTGTTATAATTTCATTCCCAAAAGATATTATTTAATACAAGTGTCAAGTGTTCACTCATCACTTGGTTTCTGGGTAACTGGGACAACAAACATACAAACGTTCTGTCACGTTTAGAGTCTTTTCTGATTTGAAGTTTTTTACCAGTCTTATATAATGAGACTCTTTATTGTATTTTACAGAGTCATCTTTGGAAATTGATGAGTCCATACTTAGTCAAATATTAGCTAATGTAGATATTGAAGAATTGGAGGAGGAAAGTGAATCTGCTGACAAATCCACCACATTATTCAAATCTGCATACATATCTTCTGACTCAGATCTTGTCAACACATATGATTTTCATATCAATGATTTAACAAATAATGTAAATGCAGAGATAACAGATGATAGTGCAGAATTAGGCAATGATTTATCAGTTTCAAGTATCCATCAAGATATAACAAGCAGTAAAATCACTTTGCCTACTGAAGCTGCTAGAAGCCATATAGAACTAGAGTCAGAGGATTATTATACAGATAAAATAATGTGTGAAACACAGAGTAATGAGTATTGTACAAACACATATAAGGAAGAACTGACTCTTAGTTCTGATGTTGACACTCCATTAATGAATGAGGAACAAGAAGTTGATTTCAACAGAGGAAGTTTAGAAAGAGATGATGAGAAATTCATTGTTTATAATACTATGCATGCGATGCAAGAAACTGATCAAGAGGTTCCAAACAGGTCTGAATTTTATTTTTTTTCATTTGCGTAACATTTAGCAGTTTGTAATTATAATATGTTTCTTTATTTTGTTGATTAATATGTTGAATTTTTTTAATTTTTGATTGTAAATTTAAATATGCAAGCGTCTGTAGATATATTTGTTTTTGTAATTATCATGAATACCAGAATAATTTTTTTTAAATAAAATTTTTTGGTATTTAAATGTTTAATGTTACATTTTTCCGCAATAACCTGGATAGTAAAAATTTGATAATATTTCTCCAGTTATTAATGAAAATCCATAACTGATTAGAAGTTATATATTTAATATTTAACAGAAAATTATTTCACACGCTTTCATCCCGTATTACAACTTTCATACTTCTGTTGCAACTTTCTTTCGTTATAATTAAGTCTAATATAATTTTGTCTAGCATGCTATATAGATTCAAATTTGTTTTATTTTATTTGAGTTCATCATATTTCTTTGTGGATCTACTTTTCTTCTAGGTCTTCTATTTAGAAATATATTTTCTGTGTGTACATAGTTAGGCCTTGGACGATTGTAATTAAAGTTCATGCAAGCTATAGAGGCATTGACTACAAAGTTATGTAATGTTCACAATACTTCAAATAGGAGGTTTTCTTTTCGGTTAGTTGACTTTGGTAATCAATATAAACTTTTGTCTGCAGTTCTACCATTCATATGATATTACTCAATTATAGTTCTTTGCATGATCAATTTCAGATGCACTTAAAGTTCAATGATATTCTGTTAGACTAAACTTCTATAGTTGGCCAATTTTATTCTGGTCTGAATAATCAATTTGTCTATGGTATATTATGTTCGTGAATGTGTGTCATATGGTAGGAGTATGCTGCATACATTAATGATATCAATGCTGTTCGTGTATTTTGAGAATTTTTAAACTTTTAGTGCTGGAACGATCCGTATTACAAATTATGTGAACTGTTTTTAAAATTTATATTTTCCACAATGTAGCTAAAATTAAAGATTTTGTGTTGATCGGTCAAAGAACTTTGTAAATTTACTGATAGTATTTTTTTGTCTTTTTATAATAGCAAGTATTTAAACCATTGGTATCAATTAGAATAAAATATTAACTATTAAATAGATATCGGTATAGAACACGATAAGTTTATTGACAATTTTAAACAAAGTATATTAAGAAAGTTAAAAAATATCTTCTCATATTCGTCTCTAATTTGCAGATTTATATTCATTACCAATAAGATGTCCCTTAAATGAAATATTAAATCCAGTTACTTATATTAAATAATATTAGATTACTAAATTATAAATAGTAATACTGTTAATTATCTGATTAATGTTTATTGATTGTAAAACATAACCTAACAATTTATAAATATGTTTATTAAATAGATGTTAAAACTTGAGCACTATTATAGTCATTATGATCGATTGAATGTAATTTGGAATCTGCCTTTATATATTAAATATGTGCTACTTAATTTTAATACTTTCAATGCCTTTTAATGTAAGTTATATAAACACTTGACTCAAGTGTTCATGAGATGAAGTGTATCACTTCATGTTAAGTGCTGGTGGAGTCACATGACACATAATATTTACTATGTATTGACACATTTATTCAAAATGGCCAATAGTTATTTGTACTGTAACCCCCCCCGTATAAAACAAAAACAGAGTACAGAACAAAAACATAGTTATCGAATTATTAGTGTGTCTGATCAACACTGTTAAATCACATGTGCACAGTTAATGTCATTTTTGATCAACTATCATCAATATTTTTCATATTTTCAGACAATTTGGCTTTTAAGCAAATATGTGAAAATATCTAATACATAGATTCGAATCTATGACAATGTCAGTAGTCTGACGCTCTACCAACAGAGTTAAAGTTATGTAACTAAAGTACTGGCCTAAGAGTATTTGATTTATAATTGATTAAATAAGCTTTGGTATAGATTGATGCTCTTAAATCATATTATTATTATTATTGTTGTGATGTTATTCAAATGATGTTGAAGCCTTTAATCATTCTGTCCCAGTCGCTATATTATCAGCCAATTAGAGTACATTGATTAAATGAAGAAACTGAAGTAACCAGCTGTTAACGTTTGATACAATGCTTCTGATTGGATGCAATAATTTTTTCAAGGTTCTCTGTTTCTATCCGGCTTGCTAATTTTGAATTCGTATACCAGCATTGCTACTATGTTTGTGGTTTATTGTTGACAATTTTTATACTGGTATAGGCAGCTGACACTGTAGAATATTTTGTATATGTATATATTATCCATATATACATGAAGGCGGATTTTAATTCAGTGTAGGCTCAGTTAATGGTATTTGAGTGTATTACAAGTTGTGACAATGCATTATGAGAGATGTTATTATAGAGTATATTGTAATGAATCTCCTTATATAATAATTTGTTTGTTGAAGTTGGTATAAGTTTTTGATCATTATACAAGGTAAGCTCTATTCTAGGACGTTATATTATTACTCGATTTAGTTCATATCATTTAGATCCCATAGGTTACAGATAATATTGTAGAGTATATAATTGTTAGTGTAATTTTGGACTAGATAGATAAATTTCATAAGAAGCATGTTCAATGCAATTATAATTCTTACTAAATTAATACAAATGTGGGACAAACTAACAAATTTAAGTTTAATTAAGTCTTCGTTGTCATATTAATTGTTGTGTCATTATTCAAATATATTTTTCCATATATAGTGATAATCTTATTTTATGTTATAGCATTGAAGCCAATAATTGCTGAGAGCTTATAACAACTTTTCAAATATTTGAGTCACTTGGCTATATAGGGTCTTGGCAATCTATACGTTCAGATTGACCAAGATTTTAATTGGCTAATCAGAGCTTTGAAATTACCAGTTTATTTTAAGAATTTAAAGTTTGTTTAAGGATTTTCACACAGTGTAGATTCACAGAAGTGATAGATGTTGATCTGAACTTAAAGAGAACAAAGCGTAACAAATACTACAACTAATATTACAAAGATTACAAAGCAGTTTTGGAATATTGTTTTATATTTATGACTAGGACAAAGTAGAATACCCGCAGTACTTATACAGGCAGTAATTGGCCTTATCAAATAATACTTCAGCAATTCTAGACTAAGTTGAGTATTTACATCCTGTAATCATGCATATAATATTGAAACAAAGTAATCTCGATATGATATCAATTGAGAAGTTTTGTTAGTAATGCTGTAAACAGAGACCTGATTAAAGGTAAATAATATCACTATTAATTTCATCAAAACTTAATGATTTGTTGTAAATTAATGAAACCAAGTATCTCAGACATTTTTTTATTCAGCTATTATCCGCTAGATGTATCATTATTAAGTAACCCTAATCATTAGAATTACATGAATATCTGTTACTGAAATTTTCATTAATTACTTATAAATATATTTCTTAGAAATTCTATGTATGATATAAATGTAACTATATAATAATTAGATAATCAGAATTGACTGTGATATTTCATGCAGGTATATAATTTTAAATATTTATTTGATCTTTTATCGTTGTGCCTTGAATTTTGCAATGAATCGCTTGTAAACAAAGAGCTTTTTGGGAATTAATTTCAACTCCCTTGTTGCACATAGGACTAATCAAATCTATTTCCAAGTCTCTCTCTGGTTGTATGCTGGATTGCTTTTATCCAATCCTGGTCAAACTTGCTTATTTATATAAATAGAAAATTAACCTTATTATGACTGATTGAAGTCTGATTCCATGAGGTCTACACTGTATAAGTGTAAGCCTACTCAAAGTATTATAAGTTATATACTTTGAGTAGGCTTACACTTTATATATTTTTGTTACATACAACGAAAATATATGAAATTACATAATCCAGACTTAAATATCAATCAGAAAATGTATTTACTCATTGAATATTGTGCTGTTTTAGAGACTTTACTTAGATACACAGTATGTATTAAAATATATAGTATGTTGTGGCAAACGTCCCGGGGTAAATGTCTAGGGGGGAAAATGCTCTACATTCTAGTGCTTTATCCAATACAAACATTTAATTTCTGATTGTATTTAACATTTTTTTAATGTTATGATCTGATGTTGTGCTGGATCAGCTTCGCATTGATGTTATCCTTTCGGTTGATTAGAGATTTTGGTCCAGTGATGTAATTTGATTTATAAATTTAATTAATGATTATATAAAAATGCTAATCTACTGTACATCATGTGTTGAAAAGAAACTGAACCTTGTTACTAATGCAATAATACCAAACTCTTTGCTTTATAGTTTCTCTCATCATGAGAATACAGTAAAAGTTATAAGTCATTCTGCTGACTATCAAACTTTGATCACTTTTGATGATACAATTTGGGAAGAAGGATCACCGCATGCAGAATCATTATCCTGTGGTAACAGTCCTGAGTATAGTGACGAACCATTCACTAATTCATCTCCAGAAGCAAACCAGAAGGAGAATATGAATGTTACTATTTCTAAGTCTCAGTCGTTTAGAGGGTCAACCTCTTCTATTGCCGACAGGTTTGTAGTTTAGAATAATCTAAGTTTTTACTGGATAGATTTTTTAAATTTTTATTTATAACTCTTTTTCAATGTAGATTGATGAACTTTCCTTACAGCATGGATGGAGTAAGCTGTGTGCTTGTCCTGAAGTTAGATATCAGAAGTATTCAAGTTCTTCGTTAATGAACGTTTGCCTTGCAATTACACTTACTGGCATCATGATTAATCTTTTTTTTAAAGTAAAACAAGATCTGAAAGATTTTTTATCTTAAATTTAAGACTTGTATTATATCTTGTATTCGGTTATAAATTACAGTTAAACTGCTTAGTCATTTAGCTACTGCTTTGAATCAACTATTGACTATATTTCATTATTTTTTAAGTACAGTAAAATTAGAAATAGTGAAATAATTTATTGAAATAGTTTAATATTTGAAATATAATAGAAATTAAATTATCTAGACAATAAATTAAATACATAGAAGTTGCTGAATTAAGCTATATATTAAGTAATTATTGATCTCTAGAAAGCCTGCATGCTCACACATTTATAATCGATTTAATAGATTTTTATATACAATGCATTATTTATAATACACATAGTATATAATCAATAATTAAGCCTGGTATCACACCATACATAAGAAGTATGCTGGGCCACATTTTAAAGCAGAATATTAATGATAAAATTAGTGCAATCCGTGATCTGATATTTCAGATTTCGATTCTTGATCTTTTTCCCATAGAGATTTTGTCTATATAAGTATAGCACATGGTATTTGTTAATCAAAGTTGTAAAATACTATTATATACATTAGGGAGAAATGTACTCTTTATTTGTCTCAGTGGGGACAAATGAATCTGATTATTGCCACACTAGTTTTTGATTCCTAGAAGAAGTAAAATATATAATAGATATAACAAACTGTTTGAGAGATCGATAAGGAAATTTATTATTATTGTTCTTGCTTTTGAGCAATAATTGTCTTTATTAATTAATATTTGAAGAAATATTAAATAGTATTGTAATTAATATTTACATTGATTATTTTTTTCAATGAAATATCTAGTATACAGTATATGCTTCGTGTTTAAATAGCCTGTACATTTGTGTATGTAAGATGCACACTGCATAATACACACCGCATAGTATTCAGTGTTTATTAGGATACAATATATATAATTTTTGTTTTCTTGTAGTTTAAAGTCACATCAATGCAAGAAATTATTAAATGAGGGATCTATGTTAATTATTAAATGACAGAAGTAATACCAATAATTAAATCAATGATAAGAAAAAGACTAAAATACTTTCAATTGCTTTTCATAAACTAAGTGAGGCTTTATTACGGTTGATTTAAATACTTTTTCTTTGAGATTGTTGCTACAGGCACTGTTTAATTTTTGCTGAAAATATTATTTTATTTGACATTAAACTGAATGATATCTGCACTGAAGAGAAGACATCTATTTGCTTTTATTATTTCTTGATACAACAATTTTATTTACTGATCTTCTTCTGTTTCAGACTTGCTTCTCTGCAGAAAAGTGGCCAGGACGACTGGCGCAAGCGAATTGGTGGCTCCACTCGAGATCTCTCGTCAAACACTTCTCTACACGTCACGGAAGGGTTTCAGAAGCGCATGGACAGTGACACTCCTGCGTCGAGTGAGACTGGCGTGAGACTGAGGAAAGATCATACTCGCACCACGCCATCTGGTCGTCCGGTGTCCATCGCTGACAGGTTGTCATTACTGCAGAACTCTCAGGGGACCTGGAAGGGCAAAGTGGAAGAGAAAGATACCAAGCAGTTTACTGTTGAAGGAAAAATGAAGAGACTTGGTAAGCTGTTAAATACATGTTAAATAAAGATTATACATGTTAAGTAATGATTATAGTTTTAATGGCCATGCTGTGTTTTAAATATACAGTTGTAATAGTGTTTTTAACGATATTTTTATGAATTGGTATTTAATTGTGGAGTTTTTTCAAAAATTGTAAGCATGTAAAAGCATGTTCAGTTTTAATGTCGTAAAAAATATTTCTATTCTCTTTAAGCTTTCTTTAACTATTTAAATCTCTATCTTTATGTATAAACCGTAATGAACATTAACATCAATTATACAGTGGAGGTGCATAGTGATACAATACTGGAAATAAATTTTTCTATTATTAGGAATATTGTGTTCAAATACTGTTCCGATGGTTGGATTATTGTTTAAATTAGTTTCCTTTAATAAATTCTACGTATAGTTTGCTTAGTTAGTGATCCTAGTGGTATCAGCATAAAATGCCAATGATTAAGTTGGACCATAATTCAGATTATTATATTTAACGTGGAAAGCAATACATTGTATTAGATGATATGAGATAATGTTGATTCAAATAAAAAAATAAAAATTTAATTGAACCAATCTTAGTAATAAACGAATAAATAAATAAAAAAAGTAAACAGTAATAGTTTAGTTTCGCAATTTCATGAATTTTATATGAAATAAATGTTTGAATCTTTACAGAATCAAGAAAATGAATAATCTCTTGATCATTAATATATAATTAAATATTCATAGAATCAGTTCCAGTAAATGATATATGGAAGAAATTATTACAATTTGATTTTTATTAAACATAAACTTATGTAATCTGAATCTATAGAATTATCAATCTTGATGCATTCAAGTTAAGTAATAAAATATATTTATTATTCTTTTGGCAACTTTTTTATGAATATTATTTTTATTTTAGGTGTTGCTGGTGACAGTCCTTTGTTGCGGCATCCAAGAAAGGAAGTAAAAGTGCGAGGTTGGTGCATGTACATCTTTTTGTACATTGAACCCATTACTAAGCCACGTCATAGCTACTTTATATTTTGTACCAGTTGTATACATCTTATAAGCTCATCGGGTGAATTTTTTATTCTTAAATAGTCTAGAATAGTTTGTCTACTTCTGAGTATTATTTCTATTTGTGTGATGATATATATATAATAGTTATTAATAATTGGTTTAAGAAGCTAATGTGGAGACGCAGTCTCTGGGAGGAAAGGGTAAATGGTTCTAATGTTGTCTTAGTTAGCACATTATTAGAATTTAGTATTTAGTCCTGTAAAATGAACTTTTTGAATATATACTGCTAAAGAAAATAGTAAAAAAGATAAAAATTAAAAAAATTAAGGTTTTTCTTCCGTTGCTTCCGTTTGAAATTGTCTTTTCTAAATAGTCTTTTTTCCTTATCTCCCATTAATTAAATCTTTCCATCAAGGAACTGCCATTCCTGAGCTAGATTGCTTATGTAACAGATTCAGAATCAAGTGGAGACGGATCACAACCAACTTCTCCAATGAAGCCACTCCAGCTTTTCTCTCCCGCTGAGCTTTCTACTTCTTGTAAATCTGATCATAACGTGGATCATAACGCATCAGACAACAAATTGTTGAGTGAAAAGATAAGCAACAAAGACATGACTCTAGATAATCCTGTGGAGACTAGTCCTTGTAAAGTTGAAGTGCCTTGCTTCGATGATGATTCTCTTTCAATGTTCTTTGGTGTGACGAATGCGTCGTGTAGCAAGGAGAAGCTCAATGTGTGTGTTGATGATTTTGATGAACTCTTTATCAATTCACAAGATATGTAAGTTATGTGAGATGCTTTGCTTATATAATATTTGCTAACACGACCTGTTCATTTTCTTAGAATGTCATTTGTGATACTTGCATTTCTTTCTTATAAAGAGAGATCTGAAAGTTTACTTAATAATTTAATAAATAATGGTAAGCATTAAGTGGATTGTCGATAACCTGTCAAGACTGAGATATGTTTACTGAATAACTGCGGAGTTAAACTAAAAGTTTCGGTATATATTTTAATTGAATATTTAAAATATAATTTATTATCATATAACACCTTTATATAATCAGTGTTTGCCAATATAAATGGCTCTGATACTTCTATTGTTTTAATCTAAAAACATCATTTCTATGAATTTGCAAGCAAACGTATAATAATAACTATTTAAAAGCTACAGCTTTTAAATATTTCAATGTTTGACAGCTAGCAAGATTATACCAAATCGATTATAAGATATCGCATAATATGATAAATGTAGAAATCGAGTTTGACTGATTGTTATTCTATCCCAACGTGACAATTGATTAATTAGTAATAATTTACTGTATGCCACTTGACAGTTTACAGACAACAAGAAAGTTAAAGCCACGTAGAGCTAATGTTGGTTCTCGTAATCCTTTGAAAACATTATCAATGGTCGTTGACGTACAGCATGAGTATACAAATATAAGAACAGATATAGCTGATAGAGAGTTACTGCGTGTCAAGAAACAAAGAGGTATACAATACAAATGTAATAATAAAACCATATTTGACAACTTTCTGCACTATCTATAGTTTACTTTATTGCCTTGTTTTCTAGTAACATCTTGGCTCTCACTCGGGTAGTTAGTTTAGTCTGTTTTTTGATTTCATGGTGGTTGTATGCATGTATTTTTTTAATTATTCAACTTTTATTCTTTATATTATTTGTTGTATTTATACATTTATACTGGTGAATGTTTTACCTATCTGCTTATCTAGACAATTTCAGCTTATATTCTGTACATTCAATGGACTATGTTACGGGTGAAGAATTTATTTATCGCTGGAATACTACTAGCCCAGTTTTTAATATTAACGTCATATTGAGTCTTTCATGTGTTTTACATTTAAATATTGATATACACTGTCATTGGTTTGACGATTATAAATTTAGATATATTTGTATTTAGTCATAGGTACTCCACAGTTGGCTGATGAAGCTCTTGCAGGTCTAGCGAGCAAAGAAAACTTTAGCAAAGTGGCACTACGTAAGGCTGACTCTTTTCATGAGACTGGCATAGGGGAAAGATATCGTCCTTATACGCAACTCATGCTACTCATGGTTAAAGGTTCGTCATTTATTGTATCTCTTGTTTTCATATCAGTTAATCTCAGCACAATGCATTTTCATTTCTAAAGGGTGTAGCAAGTTAGAGATATAGTGAGTTCTCCGGTATTCGAACTTGGGCCTGTTGCATTTAAGTCTAGCGCTCTAACCACTTATCTAGTAAACTTGACAAACTTGAACTCTAGTTACTGTGCTTAACCAGGCCTTGACTGTAAAATTACAATCTGTGATTATAATCTGTCTACATTTTATTATTTTGTGCAGTAAGGTGCAGTAAGCCTAGTAAAGTTGTCTCCAATTGTAATTTTAAAACCTGATTCAGTTTCTAGTAGTTATGTTCATGTTTATCAGGTCGACGCGTTTGTCAGACTCGTTTGTTGGAACCTTGCATTAGATCTATTAACAGCGGAGATTGCTTTCTGCTTATTACTCCAGAATCTATCTATCTTTGGATTGGAGAGTTTAGTAATGTCATTGAGAGATCCAAGGTTAGTGGTATACAATTGTTTTCTGATGGGATTTTTTTCGATATTGCAATAACTGACTATAGTTGCTTAGTGTAAAAATAATGAAAGTCGAATCATTAATGTCATCTTATGTATCTATACTTCTAAACTAGAAAACCTAACTTTAGAAAACCTTCAAGTAAAATAAAAGCTGTTGCTAGTTACGGGTTCTCAGTAAATATCACAAAAGTTTCTAACACTACTACAAAATATTATCACTCACAGCTGTTCAGGAATAAAATGAATTGTTTCTGTTATAACTGACATCCCTACCTGATTAATTTTTTGACGTGAAAATTGAGCAGTTGATTGCTCATTTAATGTTAACTATTTAGGATGGATATTGCAACTTGGATTGCGCATGATTTTGATCTATGTGAAGCTAATTCTTTAGGTTTCCAAATTCTTGTCGGCAATGAATGTATTTTAAAATCTATTGTGAAAAGTTTGTAAAAAGTCAAAATGTTTTGTATGTGAAATGTTGTTAATGTCATGCGATGTGCTATTGATTATAGCCAAATGCAGTAGCTCAGTTACTAAATCAATAGTACCGCGAAAAAAGGACAAATACATTAACCTGACAAATGGCATATCAATTCATTTAATAATCTTAACCCTAATTAATTATAAACTTAATTCTAGCACTAATCCTAACTCCAACTCTAATTATATAACCATAACCTGAATCTTAACCCCATCTCTAACTCTTTAATAGTCAGGGCTGGTTTGAAAAGTCATTATAATATACAGTTGTTATAAATTAAATAATTTTTTAAATATTAATATAGATGTTAATTCTAAAGAATACTAATGTTGTCTTAGGCTTCTGACTTAGCCACTCAGATTCAACAGAAACATGACTTAGGAGTCAAGTCCAACTGTTACTTGGCGGTGATCAATGAAGAGAAACAGGCTGTCATGAGAAATGCTAAGAAATTCTGGAATATTCTTGGCTCAATGGAAATATGTGATGCTCAAGGTACAGTGATGGAATTCTTTATCTACTGAAGCAATTAAAGGAACTTTTTGTTCATATGATCTTTCAATTAATTGTAATTAAATATGAAGTAAGCTGAAGTTTTATTTAGATGTAGTATTTTCATATATTGTTTGTGGGATTTATTCTGATTAGAAGTTTTTATAACAGTTATATTCAATAAATATTATATTATATGATTTTATATATTTATGCCTATATTTTTATAGTTTGTGTTTGAAATATTTTAATAATAAAAAAATTGAGAGCTCTGCGTAAATTTTAACATAACAGTGTCAACAATAATTAAGAATAATCACTGTCATTATTGTCCTTGTTTCTGTATAAATTCCTGTAGTTTGTTACCTAAGAGTTAAGTTATATTACAATAATGATATTTTGAATAATTTATGTCAAACTGTAATCAGTATATTTAAGCAGATTTTAAGATTACTAGATTTATTTTATAATTGATCTTCCTTCTATATGATATTGTTGTAGCGCCAGGTAAAAATGAAGAAGATGGATTATATGAGGCTTTCATGAATGAAGTCAACTTTGTTTATACATACAATGAAGATAGGTTGTGTTTGTCGAGTGAATATTCTGGCAAATCACTTAAATACCAGATGCTTCAAAGCAGCAAGGTACGTTCACTTACATGCCACATTATTTTAATTTGTTTTCAACTATTTAATTTTTCGTATTTGGCTTTAATGTATGATTATAATATTGTGTTTTATTTCATTTGTATTGTCTCTTTGATTCAATGTTTTATGCTTAACAGTTATGAAACACAAAAGGTCTTCCATGCCATATTAGAAGTTAAAGAAAAATGTATCATTACATTGCGAATATATTAATACATTTTCTGTATCAGGATGTATAATATATACACTGTGTTTATTATAAGTGAGACCCTTGCAATTATTGCAATAAAAGTGCAACCAATTCACCGATTCTGTT
>JAQIXG010003170.1:0-15583 GCA_034700105.1 Oconnorella tubifera
CTAGTTAATAGTTAGTTAATAGTTAGTTTGATTAATAGTAAATTAAGAGCTAGTTAATAGTTAGTTAATAGTTAGTTAATAGTTGATTGTTGATTAGTAAGTTAGATTTATATCTTTAATTTATTAATTACTTTATTTCTTTGTGTTATTTTTCGTCATAAAGTAGTCTTTTTGTGCTGATGTGACTTTAAACCAAACGATTATTGTACGTAGATTCAATACTGAGCTGGGTTGTTTCGGGTCAAATGATACGCCAGCTGTGATTCGCTATAAACATGGTACGAGCTTTTCTATTGGCCGACAGTCTTGTAAGCCTACGACAATTGGTGCTGATGTGAGAGAGCAGACGGAAGATGATATCAATATGAATCTGTGTGCGTTTTAGTTTATTAATTTATAAGTTAATTTTTATGTTAATTTTTCATTATGTTGATCTATTATGTAAATTTATTATTATTTATTTTTATTATTTATTATTATTATTTATTTATTAATTTATTATTATTTATTATTATTGTTCTTATTATTTGTTATTTATTTTATTTATTATACCACGTTAATTTTTTATTTAATTTTGTGCCGACACACCATAAAGCTTGGAACAAGCAAATTGTGCTGATGTGACGTTAACGCTAATAATAAACAAATGGTACCGATGTGACGTCAAGAAACAATGTTTAATTTTGAGCTGGAAAGAACAAAGTGTGCTAATGTAACGTTGGGCTTGAAATAAACAAACTGTGCTGATGTGACGTCAAGAAACAATGCTTTATATCTTTATACATATACTTTTTCTTAGTTATTAGGTCTATTTATATAATAAACATACGTTATTATATATATATACAGTATACAGGCTATTTTATCGATTTTTTATTCTTTTTATTTATGTATTTATCTTTTTTGACAGCGTTATTATCTAAAGCGATATCAGACGCTCACGCGCTGACATGTAATTGTAACGTTGAACAAATAAACAAATTGCGACATCAACCTTTATCGGAAGATCAAATTAGAATCGTTCAAGAAATGGTGATTATTTAATTGCTTTGTTTATTTGTAAATAAGTAAAGTTACTTTAGGCTGCAGCCATTAGTGCTTAAACGCTAAAACGTAATTTTTATCATAAAGAAACTTTTACATCGACTAGAGTAGAAGCGCGTTTGGTCTAGTGGTTAACACTCTGGGCTGTGCAAACCAAAGGTTGCGGGTTTGATTTTCCATTGCGGTCATCTTTTTTTTTTAAGTTTTTTGTAGGGTTAGGATTAATATTATGACTATGGTTTGGTTTAGGTTAGGGTTAAAAATACGATTAATTTAATTGAAACGATTCATAATCAGTTCATTTGAAACAATTTTTCACTCGTTTTAGCACGGTATAAAATTTGTTAGTATGGAAAAAATTCAGATATTTCTCTTTTTTTTCGTTTAATATTAATATTAAAATTAAAAAATTTCAATTATTTTTTTACTTTAGTTTAATGTTAATTTTAAAAGTCTTTATTTTAAAATTGAGTTTAATATTTTGTAAAATTTCTGTTGTTAGCCTCACGAGCACGTTTGGCTAGAGACAGCTGAGAAACTGACAGAGGCGGTGCAACAGATTATAGAGTTTGCTAAACTAGTGCCTGGCTTTATTAATCTGATGCAAGACGATCAGATTATGTTGCTTAAGGGAGGTCAGTGATGCAGACTAGTTGATATTTTTTGTTTGGTTTTATTGCGCCTACGACAATAAGTTTTGATGGTGTTGATAATTATCTAAAATGGACAGACAGCAGACAGATGTAGGAATGGACCGATAGACAGTTGTAGAAATGGAAAGATTAATAGACAGATTGATAGACAGACGGACTGATAGACAGACTGATATTATAGATAGACAGACAGATAGTCTTAGAGTGAAGCAGACCGATAGATAGATTGCTAGATAGACTGTTTGGCTGTTAGACAGAATGTTGGCTTTTAGACAGGCTAAACAGACTATTTGGCAGCTAGACAGACTGTTAGACAGACAGACAGACATTACAAATTTTTGTAATGATTTTTAGGTAGCTTTGAAATAGCTCTGCTAAGATTTTCTCAGATATTTGACTTGGACTCTCAGTCTATCTTATTCGGTTCTGCTTTCATACCACTTAATGCTTTTCTTTCTCTCAGTAAGTTACCACGCATCCTCTTTTTCTATATTATATTCTACTATTTCTACGAATTTCTATTTTCTTTAAAATCTGGTTTTTGTATGTACGCTTGCTTTTATGTGTATATGTATGTATGCTTGTATATATGTTTGCATTTTATAATTATTATATCTTTACAAATCAAAATCGATAAATCGGCCTTATTTATTAATTTCTAGGGTTAATATTTCGTTTAGGGTTAGTTCTAGGGTTAGGGTTCAGTTTATTGTTGGTTAGAGTTAGACGAATTTATAGGGTCGTATAATTGGATTATCATATTTGGAGCTGTTTTGTCGGGGTACCATTTGAAATATGCTAGTTTATGAATAATAAATACAGTTATTATTATTAATAAATAGTTTTTAATTATTAATTATAGTTATTATTATTAATAATTATAATTAATAAAGGTTAATTATTATAAATAATTTAGATGAAGAAGAGAGAGGGTTGATAAATGATGTGATGCAGTTTTCACAACAACTTCGGAATCTGACTCTAACTGACGTTGAACTAGCTCTGCTATGTGCAGTAGTGCTACTCAATCCAAGTAAAACTTTCATTTTATATTCAATAATAACAATTATATTTCAGTTATTTCAATAATAAGTAATTTATATAAGTATTAAATAAAATGTAAAAGCTTGTTGGTGAAACGTTAGAGCACAGGACTCGGAGCAACTGATCCAGGTTTAAACCTTTCGTTAATTCTCGTTACATTGCTTGCTGCACCCTTTAGTAAGATGCTTAAATTGACAGTTACTTCTGAGACATCTTTCGTATAATACGGTAATCCAGACGTTCAAATTAAATTAACTTTTTGCACCCTTTAGTAAGATGCTTAAATTGACAGCTACATCCGAAACATAGTTCATATAATACGGTAATCGAGACATTCAAATTAAATTAGACTTAAACTTGCTGCACCCTTTAGTAAGAAAATTAAACTTTAGCTTGCTGCACCATTTAATGAAACGCCTAAATTGACAGCAGCATCTGATGCATGGTTTGTATAACACTCTAATCCAGATGTTAAACTTAAATTAAACTTTCTGCATTCTTTACTAAAACTCTTAAATTGGCAAATTTAAATCATTTAAACAATATATACACGATAGAACGACTTGGCATCAAAGACACGCAGATGATACAGAAACTAAATGAACAGATCGATAGCGCGTTAAAACTAGAGCTACTGCGCTCTCACGCATCTGACTCGGATGTGCGCCACAAACTAGCCGAGATGATAGCGGACCTGCAACTACTCAGCTATCGACACACGGACATGCTAGCGAGATTCAAGGATCGATTCCCCGCTGTCGAATTTCCGGCGCTGCATAAAGAGCTGTTTTCGCAGGAGGGGGTGGATGGGTAGCGATTTTGTGTTCACTTTTAGCGCGTTCACTTATCACTTGTGAGAATGAGTGAAGTGTTCACTTATCACTCGTGAGATTGAGTGACGTTTTATTATAAAGTTCAAGTGATTGATTTAGTACGATATGAAAAAGTCGAGTGTTCGATTGTTATTTTGGTACTACGCGCAGTTTTGAATGCGGCAGTAAATAGTGTTTTGTGCTGATGTGACGTAAGTTGAGTGTCAGAATGCTGTGTAAAAATGGCATCTATTTTCAGCTAATTTAGTGCAAAAAAAAATTGTTAATTTTGGATAATTTTAAGGGTTAAAGTGGGGGATAGCATTTTTATATTTTTTAGAAATTTAGAAACTGCAGATAGGTAATGTTCTGTATTCTTAAATGAAAAATCAAAATTTCGTTCTAGGGTGAAGAGGGTTTTGATAAAATAAATAAAAGTATTTCAATAGGACAGATGTTAGAATAATTAATTTAAAAATCTGACAATCATTTTTGGTTTTGCGAGATGATAAAACGCTTAAAATTTAAAAGTATTGTTTTTTAAACTCTGCGTGAAGGTGAGGGAGGGGGGTTAATTCATTTTAAAATACATTGACACGTTTAGTAATGATGAATTTTGATTTTCTGGGGAAGGGGGGTGATTATCCCTCCCCTCCCCCATCCCTCCGTCCATCCTTATCGTGTATAACCGGTGCATTACTTAGAAGCGCAGCATTTGTATAGTTGTATAATTATTGCGTTCTAATAGAATTCTCTTTTAATCGTGTTCATAAGTTGCAAGATTATGATCTTTATGATGGGACTATCAGGGGCAGAACCAGGGAGGGGGACGATCGCCCACAGTAGGGGGACGATTGCCCACTATAAAGGGGACAATCGTAGGGAGATGATTGCCCACTCTATGGGGCGATTGCTCACTCTAGGGGGACTATAGTTTACTGTCGGGGGACGATTGCTCACTTTTGGGGGATGATCGTCCATTCTAGGGGGACAATAGCCCACTATAGGGTGATTATAGCCCACTATAGGGGGACGATCGCTCACTTGAGGGAGATGATAGCCCACTATAGGGGGACAATTGCTCACTCTATGGGGACGATTGCTCACTATATGGGGACGATTGCCTACTGTAGGGGGACGATAGCCCGCTGTAGGGGGACAATCATATGGGGACGATCGCTTACTCTTTTGGGACACTAACCCAGTGTAGGAGGACAATAGCCCACTGTAAGGGGACAATCACCCACTGTAGTGGGATGATCGCCCACTTTAGGGAGACAATCACCCACTGTAGTGGGACGATCGTTCACCTTAAGGTGGGCTATTATCCCTCTAAGGTAGACTGTTGTCATATTTGAAAAATTGACATTTAGAAGATGAATAAATAAATATTAAAGCTGATTTCATTTTTTATATTTTATTGTACATTAATGAAATATTTCGCTATTACATTTGCGTATAACATTACGTTCGATTTAATATGTTTTATACTGTATATACTTTATTTTCACTGATCGTAATCAATGCATAATGTTTTTTTGCATTAGCTCGTAACTTTTAATTTTCTGCTAAAATGCCTATTTACGTATGGAACTGTTTTTTAATTCTGGATTATGTTGTATTAGAATTCTAATTTCCCTTTTGTGAATGCAAATCAGTTAAGTTTTATACGCACTTGCCCCCCGTCATTCCCAAAGAAAAATGATTTATTGCTTCGTGTTGTAAGTTCACTCGTCACTTTTTATTTACGCGCAGTGGGTTACTAAATGATCTTTTTGTGCTGATGTGACATTGAGCGACAAACATGTTTTACTAAACTGCTGATCCGATGAAATCATTGCAAAAGTTTGCGCTTTGCGTTTTTAAATTCGTATTCGTCATGAAATTAGTTTTGAATTTGTTTTAGTTTTCCGCGCTTCCTCGCGTTGTCTTCAATTGAATACATAGTATTTGAAATGTATCCGTTATTGTATTATTAATGTATTTAATATCCGCATAAC
Source organism: Oconnorella tubifera (assembly GCA_034700105.1). NCBI lineage: Eukaryota > Metazoa > Annelida > Clitellata > Enchytraeida > Enchytraeidae > Oconnorella > Oconnorella tubifera. Next base: position 5,554 of record JAQIXG010003170.1, read on the forward strand.
ACTGTCGATACAATACAATTTTAAATTAATGGCAACAATTGAAAAAAGTTCTTTTTGTTTTTCATTGATGATAATTTAGAATATAAAAAACAAAAACGTACGCACGGAATGTAAGTAATGTTAAAGTTAACCCATTATCACGGTTTAATATTTCACGCAAAGATTTTTAGTTTATTTATATTATAGAAAAAAATCAAAATTAAGTTTTTTTATCGCTTTTAATGTTCATTTCGACGTAGTAAAGTCGTATTTTGAGAGGTAAATTTTTAATTTCTTAATTTTTTAAAGCTGTTATTTTATAAGTTTGCAAAAGTAGACTATGCAAGTTACTACATATCTTCTATCTTATGTTGAAGCGACTTGCTGCACTCTTTAGTAAGACGCTTTGATTGTTTACTACATCGGAGACATTAATTCTATAATACAGTAATCCAGAACTTAAATTAAAATTTAACTTGCAGCACCCTTTAGTCAGACTCTTGAATTGGCAGCTATGTTTGAGACATCATTCATGTAATATCGGTAATCCAAAACTTAAATTAAACTTTAACTTGTTGCGCCCTTTAGTAAAACGCTTAAATTGGCGGCTATGTCTGAGACATCATTCATATAATCGTTAAACTTAAATTACATTTTAACTTATAGCGTTTATAAGTTAAAATGTATTACATATATTGCATATATTGCGTAAAATATTACATATATTGTATAATCTTTGCACAATTATGCAATATATGTAATATATCGTGTATTTTTCATAATTATTTATCATTATTATTTTTATCTCGATTATACGCAATAAAACAATCTATGCAATTTATTAACTATTATCTTTTGCAAACACTCATTAATTTACTAAGCTCACAACGCGTCACTAAATAGTCAATTCGTACTGATGCGACATTAAGCCACAAACTATCTATGCACTATTTGTATCCAAGCGCGTTTCATGAGCTCTATATTTTGTGTGAAGTTGTAGAAAAAAAGTCGTTTTTTCCTGTGTAAATAAAGTTGCAAATTCGTGGCATTAAGTATTTTTTTGCTGTTATTTAGTATGTCTATTTATTAGTCGTGATTTTCAAAGACTTAGCATCCCGGTGTGTTATTAAATTGAGCTCCGTCTTGCCTTTTAGTAAATCCATAAAAATTTCCGTTTATTAGCAAAACTTTTTATAAAATAATATAACATTTCATTATTTATAAAGTTGCGTTATTAAATAATGTCAACTTTGTAAGGTAGAATTTTTGCTACTGCGTTTAGCTGAGACGTAATTTGGGTAGGGGTGGTGGGCAATTGCCCCCTTGAATTTTTGAAAGTATATATTTTACGTCTAGTTCTGTCAAATTTGATTGCTTTTCCCCCCACCCCCTGGAAAAGAGAAGTTATAAAAAAATTGACGTGAATTGGTAATGTATATTATCAGTTCAAATGAATGTACAGTTGTTTCCAGGGGAAAAATTGTGAAACCCCAAAAAAGGTTGCCACTTGCTTTTAGATTTTTGTTGCCTACTAGAAAAATCTGAAATGACGACATTGCGGTTTGACTAATATCGTATCACTGGGTTTCTCTGTTTACACGTGTCTTTTAATAGCTTTTAGCGCTGACTGATTCAGTTAAAAGCAAAATTATTGCGGCATAATCTGGTGACAGATTTTCATGCTATTGGACATCGACAGTATTATAATATTCAGTTTGTTTGTTACTCATTACAGAAGAATAAATAACTCAATATAACAATTTGCGAGGACTGTGTGAAAGTGATCGAGTAATACAATCACTTTTCTAAACTTTTCTACTTTTCTTTCTCTATCTTGTATGAATTAATTTGTATCTCTCTCTGTTTATCCCGAAGTTTAAGATTATAATAATTAAAAAATGTTAAAATCTCTCCTCTCTAATTTTTTCCACCCCCCCCCCTTAAAAGGAAACTTGTTGCTCCGCTGTCTGAATTACACGAAATATTACTCTGAATATTTTCAAATTTATGAGAGGGTGTGATACAGTGGTTTAGTGGGGTGGGAATGCGGGGGAACGCCGTTCCTCCACTTTTTTCCATGGAGGGAACGCGTTCCCCCACTATTTTGCTCAAATCCATGTAAAAATCTGATCAGCCTGCTGACACTTCACAGTTGTCACAGTTGTGGTCGCCAATGATCAGTGCAGTGATCGTTGACGTCTGTGAATACAGCGTGTTGACCATACTATAAAGCAAACATGTAATTCATGTGTGCTTGTAAAACTGGCATCTCAATTAGAGTCATCTTTCCGACAAAATTGCGAGCGACGAATTACTCAAATAGAGAGCGAATTATTTATTTTGCTGCGAGATTCAATTCTGTCTGACCTAGAAACGAATTGAATATTGTTATCGAGTTTAGAGAAAGTGACGTCATGAACGTCATCGCTAAGGTTATAACGTCGTAACTGTTTCTGGGTCACCTTTATTTTATTCAACTCCGCAACAGTACTATAGGTGTACAATATTCAGAGATAATAATTCAGGAAGCTGGTAGTCTACTTTTAGTTATGGGTAGAAATTGGTGGATAAATTCTCATAGATAACTTTCTTGCTAAGTACATCAAATATGATGGTGTAATTGTGTTTAAAACATTATCAGTTTGGGCCTATATATTTGTTCTCTGAGTGTCTCACTGTCTGTAATTGTTTATAATTATTTCACAATAGTTTCTGTATTTGACAAAACTACATTAATTTTCAATTTCTTATAATCATTTTATTGTATTTTTGTACACGCAACAGTTTTAAAACAAAGCGCAAAAAATGCAAAAATTCCAGCAAAATTTTGCCTTACGCCACTGATCCAGGCGTTCCCCCACTTATATTTTTTAGGACTACACCCCTGGTGTGATACACTGTCTAGTAATAGTTTGAAAAGAAAAATATTGCATCTCCTGGTGAAAGAAGTTGCAAGCTTGCCCCATCTATCTCAAAGCATTTAAATAGTGGATTGCATTAAAAGCCAGCGGTCACTCATCAATTGGACATTGACATAATCTGGGATTTTATTTTAGCTTTTTATAATATTCTCATTATAATTGAATTGACTGTGTTTTGTGCTGATGGTAAATAATACGCAAAAGTCCCTAGGACATTGTATATAAGCCTGTATGCATAATACATAACGTTGCCTTTATATTAATGTTCGATTTAAAAACATTTTTAATTGTATCACTTTTAATAGTATTGTATGAAGCTCTATCACAATCATTGTACATTTAAATAAACTAATGCAAGAATCATGTGAAATGCTATTTCTGAAATATTTACCGGTATCTAACGGCATAATAGCTTAATGGTAATTTTCAGATGTCGAGTTATTTCGCATAAATGTAACAATAGATGACAATATATATATGATATTAAGCTCAGTTATTCAGCTTCTTGTTACACATTATAATTTTACTTTAGTTTATCCTCGAAAGTATTAAGTATTTCCCAACAATACTTCTTTCTATAGAGTATTGCGTCTACGACCCTTCATATGCAGACATTTTGTTATCAACATTTGGTTGACTCGTTATTTATTTGATTGATTATTTAATCGTAACCCTCATATCGTGAGTAGATCAAATGTAGGTAGATAAAATGTCTGAAGACTATTTGCTGTACATGAAAAGTTTGTAGATTAATTCTTGCTATACCAGAATATAGAAGGAAAATATTGAAAGGGGTAGAAGACTCGCCCCTGGGTCCCAATAATAATGCGATTTTTTTAAATGCAGGTGTATAAATTGTAATAAGTGCATTGAGGTTGCAAATACTCTTGATAAAGTTTTTATGATTTCAAGTGTTTTAATTAATGACAATGATAAAATGTTATCATCAGAACTTTATTAAAAAACTTCAAATAATAGATATCATAAAGTATGCGTTACATTGTTAACGCATAGAAACACTATCATTCTTCACTTTGGTTGCTTTCATTCAATTCGTAATCGAAAACGTTCAATTAGCTAAACTAGATCATAAACTATTATAACTTTAATAAATATTACTAAATATTTATTGGTTAAAACGTTAACGTAAAATGTATGAAAATTAAAATAAACAATAAGTGCTCTGATAATTTTTTGTGCCCTACCAGAGTAAACAATCGTATTAACCCAACATCTACTGGAATAATCCATCAAACAATATAAATAAAATATTGAATCAAACTATTATTATTTAAGCAGAAAACTTTAATAAAACAATACAACGCCCTCTATTGAACTTCAATAGAACGATATAATTAGTTTAAAATTTATTCTCTTATCTTACAACAAATAAACAACAATTCCTGATTTTATGCTGTCTGATAAATTCTTTACAACATTGTTCTCATATTGCATTCTGCGGGCGCAATGCATCCACTATTCTACTCAAAATATAGACACCCCAATTTCAAATCTCATTATCAATATAAAACTATTTACACTAATTAAACATTTCATCCATAAACTACATGCAGCTGATAGTAAATGACCCCAATATGTCTACCATTTACAATGTAATGTCTAAAGTAAAGAGTCGGCAATCTCATTCAGTAAATATAGCAAAGGTTCTAAAATCAATTGAATCAGATTAAAATCTGGATTCCAGTTCAAGAATGCCAAATCCGCTAAATTAAATATGCCGCTGTATTAAGTACCCTACAGATGTCTTACTAATTACATCATAAATTCATACAATGCAGCAAGGTTCGCAACCCAACCGGTCTACTTCAAGTCAGGCGCCCTGTTACTTTGCATATACGATACACTGTCCACAAACGATTCACATATTAAGTCATCCTTACTAAGTATTATCTAATGCCTACACATGACATTTGATATTATTTATCAACAAGTACGCCAGCAATTGTTGGTAATAAGCCATATTTGGTATAAAGTAGCAATAGGTAATAATGGAAATGCAATAAATATGAATTTTTCGCAGCCTTAATATACGAACAAGCTGAAGAGTTATTCCAGGTTGTTGATAACATTGATATTTAATGAGTTAATCAACATGACTGCCATTTGTCTATGAACACGATTGCACTTTCCTCTTCAGTTGTATATCAACCTATCATGTATAAAATACACAGAAACATTAGAGCCTGTAATCAAAATCATAAAATACACAAAACAGCTAAGTTTGTAAGTAAAAAAATTCTACTGGATGATATTGACTAGAAGAAATTGATTTGATAAATTTACTTTAATTGGTCAAAAAATCTAACTAATTATATCATTAAAGTTAGACGTTTATTTCTTAATGTATACTCGACAATTAGTGACCTATACTGAACTCGGACGTGACAGGTCCAGATTCAAATCCCGGATAGCTCACTATGTCTGTAATTTGATGCATAATTTATTAAGGTGGTTAAATTGACATTTTCATATAATACGGTAATCCAGACGTTAAACTCAACGTCTTTGCTAACCAGCATGAAGGAATCAGATATGACAAAAAGAAACTTAAAATGTAGCCTACCATTTTAATTTCCACGTAACACTGACAATGCGAATCAATTATCATTCCACGTCTTCATGTTCAACTGCACCGACTCCTCATCAGCGGCGAGCGATTTCTGACGAGCATGAAAATCCAACATTTTCTTATTAGGATACAACTTCTCCGATGTTAAACTATTGCGCTTCAATCCCTGCTTCGTATGCAGCAGCCCAACGACTGACTCCGTCTTCAACCTATTCCATTTAGCCGCTTTAATATCCCTCAGAACACCAAAAGTTTTTTCAGTCGTTGCGTTCAAAGTGGGCAGCGAAAACAAAGTTGCCGTAAGTCGTCGCAGATTCGGATAATCCAACAAGCCAAGAGCGTTCTTCTGGGACATTTTCATCCGCCAGAAATCCTCTACGGTCATCTCGTTGTAGTTCGTAGCGCTGATCGGATCAAGAGAAAGATTTCTCCACTCGATGTCCAGCATTTGTCTGTTGACAATTTTATTCAAGTACGGAAACACGTTGAGTACAGACACGAGTGACGGGGGATGTAACGTGATGACGTTCTCTGGCATGAGCATCGTCAGGGCATCGTACGCCGGATCCGCGAGATTAAACCTCACGCGAATCTGAGTGAACAGCTCGATGAGGTAGTTACCGAACGCCACCTTCAGTTGATCAACAACGGCCAGCTTATCATGAAACTTATGACTAAGAGTATCATGCGCAGCCATTCCTACGTATAACTCCGGAATTGACACGCGAATCGATTGATCTTCCACGTCGATTAACCACACATTACAAACTCTAACGACGTCAGTTCTTACGAAATCGCTCAATATCTGTCGAAGTAGTTTATCGACGGATATTTTCAAATGATGAAGCGACGGCATATCCGTTTGGAAAGTGACGCTGAAACTGTTGAGTCGATGCAACTGATACTGCAAAAACTCTAGAGTCGCCTTACACGAGTCGTTTCTTAAAGACTGAAGGATGCTATCTACTAGATACGACGGATCCCTATTCTCTGCAACTAAACGCGTGAAGTACAACTGCAAGGCGTCCCACTGCTCGAGAACTCGATTGACGCAAACGTTCAAAGACAACCATCTCGTCTGCCCAATGCCTAAAAGCTTATGAGGCTTAACATTCGCAAACTGTTCAAACTCGATGAGATCCTGTTGCCTCAGTGCGGTCGTATTGAAATGATTATATATATTACGACACATGTCCTCGAGCGCTTTTGACAGTTTTAAACACGCGAACGAAGAACAAACATTAATCGTATGACAAGCGCACTTGACATTAAGCACGTGCGGCACTTCGGCTTTGAACATAGTCGCAACGGCGTCGTACTGACCAAATATCGTACTACAACTATCGGATGCGTAGCCAACAATATTCGTCAGTGGAATATTCCTCTCCAAAAATGACGTCTTCATCGCTGTGAAGATTCCCAAAGCGGACGAGTCGCAAATCTCCACCAAATCAAAAAATGAAGTTATCGATCTATATGTCTTCTCATCAAAGTACATAACGCATATAATCAACTTCTTAACATTCGATACGTCCGTAGTTTCATCTAAAATTACTGAAAAGAAAGTGCTCTTCAAAATATCTATCAACTCCTTTGAATACCACGATCCTAAACTCGGATAAATAACATTCGGCACCGTAACCTTCTTTTCCTGCGCTTTCTTCCCCTGCGCCTGCTGATACTGAAAACTACGCCCTTCAATTGTCGACTTCATAAGCGCGATCAACGGTCCCCCTAGCGCTAATGATAAGTCATTCTCTGCTATAAAAGCGCAGACCTTCACCTCAGCGACCTCTAACTTCAACTGCGCCGGCGCCGCCGGCACATTTTGCGCTTTCTCACACTTTGCTTCAACCGCCGAAACTGCTTCCTTAACCGCCGGTAAATCTAAAAGCAATGCGCTTCCCTTCATGTTCTTCTGATGTTTGCCGCATTGACCGTGCCTGACGATCTCCGAATGACCGCACGTAAGACTCTTATCGCACACTATACATCTCGGTAGATCGTTCACCGTCGCTGGCTTCTGCAGCCACCCGGACAAATCGGCCTCCATCAGCCAACTATCTCTAAACCTCTGCGGCCTCCTATTCCTCTTTTTCTCGTCAGTCAGCGAATAACTCGTCGTTTGATCCGACAAATCATTTCCGTCATTATCCGCGCAAGTGTCAGGCGACGCCGCGTTCTCAATCTCATCACTCTTCGCCCCCCTGATCGACGCTATAATCCTCTCCACAGCAGCATCATCCTCCGGCATCAGACTCACGTAATGCTCCCCCATTGACTCCGCGTAATGACCCAAGAACAATATCGGCACGTTGTAGTCCAACTCATGCTCGTTTCTCGGGGTTACCAACGTCGGAGCTATACGTTTATTCGATGAGCACACAATGATCTGAACGTTATACAAATGTGCCGCTGCACGTAATGTCAGATGATCTCCATACGTACTCGTACACGACATATGGTCTATGTACGTCTCCCAGTCTCCCTCAACATCCCGCCTCAGAAAAGAGTCCAATGAATCTCCATCCGATGTCTGACTGTTTTGTTTCAGATGGCTCAGTATTTCTTCTCTGACGTCTGTCACATTTCTATTCAGGCGTAACTGTAACTGATGAGATACGGCGGAGAATTGACAGTTTCCATCACCGGGTGGATTCCATGCCACGACTATGCCAGCGCCAAATGAAGCCTCTTTGTTGGATGATAGTTTTTTGGACTGTTTAGTTCTGCCATTACCTGCAAGTGTTGTTGCAAAATATTTGTAAGGCACAGAAAAATTATATAATATAGTAAATATTTACTAGAATCGTATGACAACGGTAAACCATTTGCAAATTTTAATCAGTCGCTCAGTAAGTACATAGCAAAACATACAAAGATTTTGAGTTTGGACGCTTGTACAGTATGTTAGTCATGATAAACATACTGGAAATAGTTGTTACAATGTCTGAGAATGCTGGTCATCAATGCTACTGAATTCGAGTCATCAATGCTAACAAATGCTAGTGAATGAGCAACATATATCCTACTCACGATATATAAATTCCTATCCTTATTGATTCTACACTTAAACTGTACATTTCGCAATTTTGTACATATATATTAAATGAAGATAATTGTTATATTTTAAACTATAAATATACAAAACGTCTCTGTATACCTGGCATCGAATGCTTCAACTTATTATGTCGCGCTAGTTTTGTCTCGGTACTAAATGACTCCTGACACTGGTCACACTGGTACGTCGTTGACACGCGCCCTCTCTTTAGTGTCAGATGTGACGTTTCCATTTGATGTGACACGCGTAGGTGACGCAAAAAAGTGTGACGATGAGTAAACGTGGCACCGCACTCCGTGCACGTTTTGTTACCGCTCAAATTTGAACCTCAGAAATAAATAAATGCCGTACTGATTAATGTATCCGAGAATCAAGTTCCTTATTGAAAATTTCATCTACTAGGAATATTATCAAATTGTAGAGAAATGACAAATTTCGAAAAAGAAGTTTGTAATGTTTTATGAAATTTTGTAGAAAACAGATTTCATAAAGTTTTACCGTTAATATCAAAGTTTCACTATTAAATGAATAAAAAGTTTCACTATTAATGTCAACGGCGAATCATCGCATTAGAATTAATTTCACTAATAATAATAATTAATAATAGTAATAATAATCAGCATATTTAAACAATGTAATAACAATTATACTAATTGATATCAAACGACAAAATTCTCTTTCAGAAGTCAAGAGTTCCAGAAGTTAACACACAAAATTAAAATTAATGTATTTTCTATTTAGATTTCAAATTAATAACTTCACATCTCAACTTAACTACAAAAATTGACACAATCATCGTATTAATAATAAAACCAAGAAGTAACTATTAAAATTTACATCAAATCACGGCTAAATGGTTTTCTCTCAGTTGATGGTTTGTCCTCACTGCTTGGGTGGAGCATGTGTGGTCTTTCTTGATACTGAGGGACGTCTGTGAAATCGTCCCACGATGGTTAAACAGACGCTAAACTTTTATTGATTGATTGAAATTAATATAAGTTTGATTTTTATATGTTTTTCTTCTTCTCTTAGACGCCGAAACTACCTGAATCGTGCCTCAGTCTGATATGATAGAGAAGACTCTTCTTATGACTGAACGACGCGTGACAATGCTCGCACTGATAGATCAGTCCGCCGATCTCTCTTTTACGTTTTACTGCTATCTTAGGGTCAAACTGATGCACCATGCGTAGATGACGTAACAAGTTCTGACGGTAGATGAATACAGCGCCGCACTCGGCGCAGGCTTTATTACTGACGATGTGCTGCGATTCTGAAATAATGTACAAGAGATTTGTGAAATAATGTACAAAAAATTTGCGAAATAGTATATAAGAACTTTCTGATATAGTATAGAAGAGCTTTCTGAAATAGAATATAACAGCTTTCTAAAATAGTATATAAGAGCTTTCTGAAATAGTATAGAAGAGCTTTCTGAAATAGTATAGAAGAGCTTTCTGAAATAGAATATAACAGCTT
>JAQIXG010003171.1:0-15580 GCA_034700105.1 Oconnorella tubifera
ATTGTCCTTGAAATCAGTGATATCGTCCCTTAAACGGTTAAAAATGGTTTTGATTTTCAAAATCAGCAAATCCTGTCGGACGACAGGCATTAAAAAGAAAAAATACAGAAATGTTTAAATGTGAAAAATCATTTTATTATCAACTATCAACTACAAAGTAAATATATAATATTAGTCATCTTTGTAATCTAAATACTGCGCTAACTTGTGAGCGAAGCTTCTACAGCCAAAATGGTTTAGATTTTATAAATCAGCGTAAAAAACTGAGTAAGTGTGCCAAAGTTCATTAAAATCGGTGCAGTGGTATCAAAATTATTTGGTTTTTAAAGTATGTTTTCTTTGATTTTCAGTTGAAATGTAAGAAAACATAAATTTAGATTTAAATTTATTCCACAGATGGCCCATAATTTTTTTTCAAACATTCAACTTAATTTGTCTATATCCGTAACATTTGTAACTAATTTTAACGCATAATATAAATTTAATGATCAGAAAATAATATTATCGTAATTTCTTTACTTACATAATTTTTTGACGCGTCAGAACGTGTCAGTAATATATTAATTTTGACACCTTTTTAATCGGTTAGTAAGCAATTAATATAGAATTAAATTTCAATTTATTCCACAGATGGCGCATGAAACATTCACAAACATAAAATTTTATTTGTCTGTATCCGTAAGATTTGTGAGTAATTTAAACGCATAATATAAATTTAATTATCAGAAAATAACATTCTCCTCATTTTTTAATGACATGAATTTTTTGACGCGTCAGAACGCGTCAGTAATATATTAATTTTAACACCTTTTTTATCGCGTTACGTTTAATGGGTATAGCTGAATTATCTTGAATTACGAACAGATGAAATTAGGCAATTATTATATTACATAATTCATAAACAATATATACATAAAACATTCATTTTATAAACCTTAAATACCACGAGAAAAATAGACGTTAAGATAATCATAAGATGATGATAGAATCTAATTTCGGTTAGGGTTATGTTAGTGCAAGGGAAATAAATTAGGGTTAAAAGTGGAGTCAGGGTTACACATTTTGAGACAGATTTCTCAAATATTACTGTACATATTGCACTGTTTAATATTCTGCCACAGTGCTTTAATTTGGAAATTTAAAGGTTTTTAATTATCATAAAGTTACAATGTGCAGCAGTATGAGTAAAAGCATGAACATTTGAAGCTCTATTAAACATAAGAACATCAACAATTATTTAAAATGCAAGTAGAAATATTTGGAAGCAAGTTCCGGTTTAAGACTGAATCTGAATCTTACTGATGAACTCAGTCTCAGTCATGATGGCATTGTTTTCAGAGTAAAAAGAAATGAGTTGAGACCACATCTTATCACAACGCAATAGAAATTTGTTTCCTGAAAAAATTACGAAAACTTGAAGTTAATATCTCAACAGCTTACAATCATTTTAAACTTTACATTCTTGTCAAAAAACAATGATATTGTAGTAAAAAGTTGAAAGAAAAGGAAAATCAAGAGAATCAAGTAATAACTAAACCTTTAGGATTGTGTGAGTCAACTTACAATATTTAAATTGACTCGCACAATCCTAAAAGGTTTAATCATAACTAGAACAGAAAGTAAACAAATATAACATTAAATGGAAGATGAATAAAACCTTGTTCCTGTATGATTTATTATTCACTGTTAATGAATAAATAATTTTTCCAATGTGAATTCATTGTAAACGATCTTTTTAATGTTTTTGGTTTTGACATTATAACTAAATATTGAATTTAATAATATAACTTATACAAAAAAGACACAAAATTTGTAAAATAAAAAAAAAATTAAGAAATCTAATATCAAAATTATTAATATTGAATAATAATAGAGCCTACTAAGATTCTAGATTAAGTACAACAAATACTAATATTGATATCAATGACTAATATTCAATAATAAGACAGATGATTATATTAATCACAGTAGTTACATACCCACAATGATGAGACCCTTTTGAGCTCGAGTTAAAGCGACGTTAATTTGATGTTCATCACAAATGAATCCAAGATTGGTTCTCTTCCAGGCCATACTTGGATTGGATTCTATTTCTTCTTTAGGCAGAGATCTGACGGTGGACAGCAGCACGTACGGCCATTCAGATCCTGACCAGCAAAACATCACAACATAGTACAAGGGCATCTTTGTTTATATCTGAGAGTATAAGTATAGCATTGTCATTTGACATGGGAGAGTAAAATAGCACACCAGGATGAAGTCAATTGTGATTTATTGATTATTTCATTCTTATATTTATTTGTCCTTATAGTTTCCGCTTTTGTGAATAATATGTATAAAATATACCAGGTACATAAAATGAAAGTAGATAAGAAATACTGTATATAAATATGAAATTACGAGAACATGAACATACAGTTTATTGTTATTGTAATATTGCTCATGAACAAAGATTATTTTAACTATTTTCAATTTTTATACTGTAACTATCGTGACTAAATTAACTTTTCTGTATCCACTTCAAAGCACATAATGCATATTTTACAGTCACGCTGAGTTGAGTATTTATATTGTTTAGCAAAGAAGCTCTTTTTCTCTATTAGTCAGCAGTCAACTAGATGTTTCTACCTTGCGCTGAAACGACCGTCTGAACAGTGACATCTGTGAGCTGATTAGATTCAAATTTTTTAGTTAAATCTGTGCACTGGGCTCTGTACTGAGAAAGGATTGCTATGTTGCGAGGCTCTATGTGATGTATTTCCACCATAGCTTTAACTATACGAACCTGTATAGAGCAGCACAGTTTACTGACTAATCGTAATCTATACTATTTAATTATAATTCACAAAGTTTATTAAACATCAACCTATCTCCTTTATTTTGAGTAATTCAATGGCTTCTTGATTTTAGAAATAATTCAAACAGCTTCCTAGATAACCAGAAAATACAGCTTTAATTGGAAATGCTAGAAATTAGAAGAAAATAAAGATATGGCTACTAAGGTTTGTTATTATCAACAAAAACGAAAACTCAAAATGAAGGTAAATTCGTAAATTTCATCAAGTTTTAATTCTGCAACGCATGCTTCAGTTGTATGAGACAGCATTTTTGACAGCACTACAGGTTGATAAAATACCAATTGCTTTAAATAGGCATTTTATTAAGTCCAAAAGCTACAAAGATACTCTTCAATATTTTTAATATTTGAAACATAGAATTGCTTTGCATCTTTATGTCTTCTTTGAATACATCTTTAACCTTTAAATGCAAAAACTAAGATAAAACGATTAACCAATGCATTAGCTTCCCTGACGTTGCTCTTAGACTGTACCCCGCCTTCATCTGTCGCTACAGCAAGGGTTCCTTCCTCTCCTACCGTGTGAACGAAGGCTATTGGTGTATTCTTACCACCAGGCCAGAAAGGTAGAGTGGATGGCAAAGTTTGTCCTATGCTGCCAGTAGTCAGCTGACCTTTGTAAAACTGGTTGGAAGGAAATTCTGCAATTACTTTGTGCTAAATGAAAAAAAGTATTAACATAAATTATAAGTATTGCACAAATAAAAGCTAAATATAAACAAAAAGATTGAAAAATTACAGTTCTAGTTGAGAAAAATAAATAAGCTATGAAGTTATTAGTTTATGACAGTTTTAAAAAATGTACACCAACTCTGCAGACACACTGAAAAAGCTCAACTGTAATTTCAGTGTCAGGAAGGATCTATAAACAAGTCTAACAGTATAATATACTACTAGGAAACAGTGTTGCACAAATTCCAGAAACTTCTTAAACTTAGTACTTGCATATGAATTCAAGAATATAAAACAAAAACTTAAATCAGCCATTATGTAACTGACCATGCGATACTGAGTGGTCAGCATAAATGCCTTGTCAGAGTATCTCTCAAACAGTGACCTATCAAGGCCACGTTTCTCCGCTCCCTTCTCTGTGATGATGGGTCGCAACTGTTTGTCATCTCCAACAAGAATGATATGCTTCGCCAGTGAGTTGACTATGGGGACAAACGTCTCAGGTTCAGTGCACATGCCACACTCATCCACAATCAGCTAAATAAAAAAAATCAATATTTCTTTGTACTTTATTGACATATCCCGACTGAAATGTAAAATCTGCTTCATTTGTTTGATGGTGATTAAATCACTCAGAGATTATTAATAAGAGATAAAGTCAGCAGCATCATTCTTAAAAGTATTTTGTCAATAAATGTAAACATCATTAATAGCATGCTAAATTTAAAATTAACCTTGGATCAATCCCGCATCATTCAAATCACTTTTTCTTACGATAAGTTCAATAAGTTGTGGCTAAATATCGTATAATTATAGGATATTTAGATAAAACTTATTGAGCTTATAATCACATTACTAAATCTAATAATAATAATAATTTCACACAATAGATACATTCGTATTTAATATCGAGAAAAAAAAGTATAGAAACAAATACAGAGAAGAGTTCATAATAGACTCTTTCAATCTTGGTCTATATATGAAGGATTGACTGATTTAAAATATTACATTCAGTTTTTTTATTACTGATTCAAAATATTACTTTCAAATATTACACAATTTGTATCAAATTTCAATATTTTATATTAAAATATTTATCTCTAATCTTGTATGCCTTATCTCGTAAAATTTAAATGTAGCAACATATCAAGACATCACCTGCAGAGTGTTGGAAGCAAGACGCATTTTGGAACTGCCACTGGCTGAACATGTAACAAGTATGACATCAGCTTTCCTCAACATAAACAGCTCAGCAGCAAAAATATCTTCAGTATAAGCCTCAATCTCATCATCAGTTATCTCTTCAGGATTAGTACGTATTCGTTCGTCCATTTCTCTGATTTTCTGAGCTGTGTGAGGATTTTCCAAATCATCCCTGATCATATGATGCAGAGTTATACTGCGTAAGTTGAGATCTTGCACTCTGCTAGCAAGCTTGAATACCTTTTTAATCAATACAAGTTTTCGGGGCATTGGATAGTCAATCTGAGCTTTCTTTTTACTGTACACGCGGAGCAGACGTATGCCAGGAGCACTTAACTTTTTCAGATGACCTGCAATGAAGAAACTGATACTATACTTTATTACCTTTAACATTTGTTCCCAGTCAGTAAAGTTGACTTATCAATATGATTAACAAATTAATAATATAGTTATTATACTTTTTAAGATTAAATAGAATAATTATCGAAAAATTCATTTTTAGTAGTTATTGAAATTAAAAACATTTTACAAAAGAAATATTTTCATTAAAAACTTAGTGAACTCCTTAACTATATTTGAAAAAAACAATTTCATTTCATAACAAGTCATTCTGAACAATAATATACCTGCAATGACATCGACTGCTTTATTTGATGGACCACAGCACATGATCTGAGGATGTATTGTAATTTTCTCCTCTCCAACGGTTTTGTAGAAACTTAACGGAAGTGTTTTATTAATCTGAGCAAACATGTAGGCAAGACGAACAGCAACTACAGTTTTGCCCGTCCCAGGAGGTCCAAGGATGAGAGAAAATGAACGAGATATGGCGTGATGAATTGATTGCGTTTGTACCTCGTTAGGAGCTGCAAGTCCTGGTACTGGTGTGTTTACCCATGGACGAATATAGTCGTCATAAGTGGCGTCTGAAAGAATGACAGATTACAACACAACTAGCATGAGCTAATAGACTCAAGACTCTATGACTAGACTAATCAATTAAATAGAACCCTCCTTTACTGTTATTGGCATTCTCATAAAATGCAGTTTTAACAGTACAAACCAAGAAAACCTAGCTTTGAACAATTACAGTCAGAATATCAAATCTTTGCAAGTGACAATAAATAAAAACTGATCGATAAATTGTATGAATGATTAACAGTACAATAGTTTCCCAAGAAACTTTTTAATCTTTTTACATTCTGTCAACTAAATTTTTATTTGCAATACTTGTTTAAAGTGAAACAAAACAGTATAATATTATGTAATAAATGCATTAAATAATAATAATAATAATATTAATAATAATTAAATTATGCAATAACTGAAGATATATTTCTCTTCATTGTTATCACAGGCTGATCATTCAAGCCAGTAATGTTACATGAGCGTCCAAATCGGAATCATAGCATATGCTCATTGGCCTGTATTCGCATGTATAGTCATTTATATATTTACCCAATAATGGTGGACTTCTGCCCAAAGCAATGTTTTGAGCTAAAGTACCAGCAGTATCCAATTTGATAATAGAAAATTCCATTCGTCTGACAAAAGTACATGATATACATCAAAATTGAATATGTATCAAATGATATACTTTTAATTCACTAAATATAAGATAGCAGAAATGATTCAACAACTTATGTAACTTGGAATTGTTTTATAAATAGTTAATTAATTTGTCAATAAAATTTTCCTTTTGAAAACAGTGATTGAAGTAATCTCAAATTTGCATAACAAGATAAATTATGCCAAAAAACATAAACAAGTAATACTCCATAATAAGATAATTAATTGAAACAATATTGATACTAATTTTATCTAGCCAATTATCCAGTACATGAAAAAATTAAAGTTATTTGAGTTTATTTGAATATTGTAAATCAATTGACTTAAACATACGCATTGGGCACAGGTTTATCCAACCATTCTATAGTTGCACCATCTACAAGCTGATCAGTCAGCAATACTCTTGGCAGACAAGTGCTGCTCTGATTCAGACGCATGTGCACTCTATAAATTGTTTCATCAGAGTTAACTGTTGCACGGAAAACTACACAGTGACCAACCCATGTGACTGGTTCATCAACGTTGAATATTTTATTCAATGGAATCTGTAGATTTGATGCAGGCAGCTGTAAATTTGGATAGCGGACGCAGACATAGCTGAATTTCTTCTCGCAGTTGCTGTTGACAGTATTAAAAAGATATTCATCATCAAAATCAAAATCACCATCAATGCGCTTTTTTTCTGCAACAATTTTAATATATCTGTCAATGCAGAATTTAACAGGAATTTCAAAAGTTCCAATGCATACTAGCCCATGACGAGTGTGTCTTTCTTTCCAGTGTATTGTAATGTGATGGACAATTGCTGACATTCCATTTACTACAGCGCTGTTGGCAGAATCCATTGCCAAAACTGGCAGCCAGAGTCCCTGGTAATGCTCAACATCGTCATAAAAGTTTCTTATAGCGCGCTCAGCGCTCATATCTGCAAAACACTCAACTGGATTCTTACTGTGTTCAACGCATATCTGTGAAGTGTCCGTCAAATAAAGAAGCTGAACAGTTGGCGTCAACAGGCCATGATTAAGTTCTGTCGTTAGCTGTACTTTGATAATACTAGCTGGACCAATATTAAGAGAATATTCACAGAAGTGCTTATATTTGATTAGAATATCTCCTTCAGATATTAGATTATCTTGTATCAAAGCTGTATTCCTCCTCAATGATCTTGTTACAGTGTTTGCACACTCAACAATTAACTCATCATTACCATGTACAACTGCTCGTACAAGTTCTCTCCACTTTACTGAATTCGTTGTGCTGATAAATTTATCTGGATTGAGCACCACATTATCACAGTTTCTTGATTTGTCCTCACTACCGCATCTCGGATCATAAATGCGTTGAGACCACTGCAATCCAACTTTAGATGCTGCTTGTATAGGTTTCATTGATGGATTAAGATGTGAAAATGCAATAGAAATGCGAGGTGGCAACAATGAACGAGCAATAGGGAAACGAAGTTTTAAACTCGCATTATCAGAATCGTATACTATTGGATATAAAGTAAGAGGTCTTTCCTGCAATAGATCACATACATGTGCGATTGTAGAATCTCGTTCATATTTCCTTGCACGGCTTGATACATCAGTGCAATGTATGCACAAAGCAGCAATGTCTGATTGAGTATAAGGGCTGTGCCTTTTATCAATCACTGAGACTATAAGACGATGTACAACTAGGTCAATATATCGACGGATTGGAGAAGTAAAATTGCAATAAGCATCACGATTGATAGAATAATGCCCAAAATCAATTTGTGGAATATCACCAGAGCAAACATATGATGAGGAGCAATTAATTGCCTGATGATGAAGCAATGCGAGTGCTAACTGTGGATGTAACTCTGGGCAAAGAATGACTGATCGTGCAGCATCAAAACTTCCCAATGACAATGTTGATAGAACCATTTCCCATGTTGATTTTGCAATTATCATATTATGCTGCTGGTTCACATTTCCAGGTATACATCGACAAAGATCTTTGCAGCTACAGCAGTTGCCATTTGACAAAAATGGTCGAGTGAGTACAACGGAATTTCTAGCATCATCTCTAAATCTATCCTTCCATTCATCCATATCAAGGCTGCTAGGTGCAGCTTGTTTACGAAGGGGTACACACTTTGGGATGTATTTAAGCAACCACTTTGCTATTTCATGATTTGCAGTAATCATCATTTCAGAAACCAACATATGAGCAGTTTGAGAATCGAGAGATGACATTTCTGGTTGATGATAAAATGCAGTACCAATACCCAATCTGCATTCTGCCCAAACTTGAGCAACATTTTTTAAACTCATCACACAACAAATCAAGTCATCAGGAAATTGAGAACCAGTAACTGTTGTTTGGTGTCCAGTAATAATCTCTTCAGCCTGATCATAAGTCAATCTATGTCGAGATCTAATCACAGCTCGAACTACATCAACGTTCTTAATCTTGTAGTCTAAGTCAACAGTAAACATGACTGATATTGTTAGTCGATCTTGCCCAGGTAGTAGACTGCAAAGATCTGAACTCAAACGACAAGGAAGCATTGACACAGACTCATGACCTGCAGGATAGTATGACGTTCCTCTTTTTTGAGCTTCTTCATCTATAGCACTTCCTTTACGAACAAAGAAAGAAACATCTGCAATGTGAACTCCAATAAGAAAACCACCAGAAATAGTCTCAATGCTAAGGGCATCATCTAAATCAGTTGAATGTGGAGGATCTATTGTAAAAATCAGTCGATTTCGTAAATCTACTCGCTGGGATAGGGCGGTTCTTGGAATGCTATAAGAAGGCGGAAAGTGAGCAATTATTTCTTGAGTAGTCGCTGCCATGAATCGTGGTGGAATAACATGTTCTATATTTAAAATATTCATTGTTTGAGAAATGTTGTATCCAGGTTCGATGACATCCACAACGATTCCGACTGGATTGTTAAATCCTCGCTGCCATTTCAAGTATCGCACAACAAAAAGTTTAGCTGTTGGATCAAAAGGATTTACTGGCTCAAATCTTTTGAAAACAACTTGCCCTCTTTGATTATTGGGTCCACGTAATGTATAGACGTAGACCTCATTTGATTTTCGTTTTTTAATATATGGAGATTTAGATTCAAGATTAAAAATTTTAGGAATTCCATGATTAAGCGGCACCATGAGACCGGTATTATATTCTTCCACTTGGCAGACAAAGAGCCGATAGTGAGGATCCATTCCATGCTTTAAGATTCCAATGACCTGACCAAATGGCTCTGTCACTGGATCCACACTGCTGCCAATTTCAGCGGAATAGTTGAATACTTCAAGAACTGCTTCATCACTGTGAAATCCACGACCACACTTTCTTCTACTTGCAAGATTAATCTTTCTATACTCCGATGGCCTGTCTAGAGGCTTTCCGTGACGATTTTGTGGCATTTCAAGATCAAGAATACAACGCTTGTATCTATATGGTTCTGTAAGAAGCAGATTCAATAGTTCCTCTTTTGTGTACTCAGCATTACATTCAGATTCATCACTTTGTTCTGATGCTTCAAATACGCCCGAGTCATTAGCAGCATGATAGTCAACCAGTGCATGACCATCTTGTTCTCTTAGATAAACTAGTTCTCTGTTTATCGGCCAACTTGGCAGTGAAGTTGCTGCTGTATTGCTTGTTTGTTGTTCAACGGATAATTCACGTGCTGCAAGAGCAAGCTGACAAATAATTTCATCTGGTTCCAGTCGGTAATTGACAGTCCAATCATCCAAAACCGTATCGATTTCAAAAACATGATTCTGTGCATTGCTGTTATCCTTAATATGCCGTGATGGTATGAAAACTGATGCACCAGTATTTAAAATGCTGGCACTGGAGCTACTAATGTTTGATTTCCCATTTGAAATAACAATTAAACTTGTCTCTGTATCAGAAGTTATTATCTTCTGTTCTGCATCAACCTCGTCTGGATAAACAATTGAACCTGGAAGAATATAAGCCGTCTTCCAGGCAATACATTGCTGGCAAATTTTATCCACTGTCAAACCCTTTGGATTAATAACCGCTTTTCTCATGTACTCTCTCCAGATCTCTTTGCATTTACCAATAGAACACAGAGCGACAGGATCACCAATTATGGCAACAAATGATTTAGCTCTTGTCAGCGCAGAATTTAAGAGCTTTTGTTCAGACAGAAATCCGAGATCAATTTCTTTGTTATCAATGGATCTGTTGCTAGACATTAGATGGAATTCGTATGCATGTCTGGTTCTCACAGTGCTTATGAACACAGCTCTAAATTCTAGACCTGTAAAACAGACAAGTAGAGAGACTCATTAATATTAATGTTAAATACACTCTGATAATAAAAAAAATTAAAATTATAATAAAATATACCTACGACAGGTATTGATAGCATGCGTTAAAATGCAACAAAAATTATTTTGAATAAAGATTATTTTAAAAAAGATTATTTTTATATCACAGTTATATATAACATACCGGGTACATTTTGTACACGCAACACAGTCACTCTAGAAAGTTCTCTGTTAGCTTTTTTCAATCCTGCTCGCAGTTTGAATACCTACATTTGTAAATTACAAAAATCCTAACTGATAATCTAGGATATCTAAATGAATTAATGATAAACTTTTTACAAACATACATGCTGGGTTACTACAGCCTTAGCTTAGTAAATATGACATGGTCAAAGAAGTTTTTTTGCTGTTATAAAATATATAATTCTTCCTCTAATGAATATTAGGATGTTGTTTCATACAGTAAGCATGAACATTTACAAATATCAGTAAAAAAACGAGTTTATTATAATCGATCTTAAAGTAAATAACATTATGGCAAAGTTACTACCATAAATAACGCCTATGTACACATAGACATTGTCTCATCTAGAGTATGCATTTAAAGCTGAACGTACATTCAATTTAGTTTTATTTAGAAATCTTTAACAAAAAGCAGCCCACTACTTATATATAAGTGAAAATGTGTAACTTTTCAAGCGATAGTGAGATAGTTACCAAAGGTGACAAGTCATTGGGTTTGTAATGATAAGCAAAGGAGTTTTATATATAAGTCTGTGTCTATCAATAAAACCATCAGTAAATGTGTGTGTGCAAATCTACCTGATCAGAATACGGAGAGGTGACAAGTATGAACTCAGCTTTACGCTCTCCCCACTCTACAGGCCAGTTCTCATATACTTCCTTCACTCTGTCCACTGTTTCATAAACTTCAGCGAGATTATAGAACGACGTACTGTTTGGGTCCTGCTCTTCCTTACCGCAAGCAGCATAGAAAGTCATGGGATCAAAACGCAAAGAAGTTGCTTCTTGATTCTCAGTCCTTGGTTTCACTGAGGAGCCATAAAATATCTGAGATATGAAGTCGTTGATCTTGGAATGATTTCGGTAGTTAGACGTCAGAAAAACTTGCAAATTAGAGGAACCCTACAAAAAAATTAATTTAAAAAATAAAACATAAAGATAAATAAACTACAGCAACAGACAATCTTCAGGTTACCAGTGTAATTTAAAATAAATATTTTTCAATTCCTGGAACAATCAAATAATCGATTTGAATCAATCACATTCATATTAATCAGTTCAGAAATCTTTTTAAATATCTAATTTGACTGTTGCGTTAATACATTTAAATCTAGTAAACTTTTATGACTAACTGAAAAGATACAATATATAGCAGCGCAATAGCTTCTAAAATTATTTTAAGCTTTAATTATAAGTAATTTTGCATTGCAATTAACTGTTATGATATTCAGGTGTAGAATATAGTCTTATTTTAAAACAAAGCATAGCTGCTGAAATACCTCGTCAGTACAGAGTTTGTAATGATTAAGAAGTCTCTGCACAACTGAATAATGAAACTTCTGCTGAATCGCCTCCTTGCTATAAACTCTTTGAACCATTTGCATGTGGTCTCCCGCCAACACAACACAAGTGCTGTCTCCTGCGAGAGATAGAGGCATAATTGTCTGACATTCTTCTACTTGAGCAGCCTCATCAATGAATATATGAGTGAAGTGTCCCTGTAAGTTAAGCTCAGTAAGTGCAAGAGATCCAACAAGAGTCACAACAACTATCTGCTTGTTCTTGATGTCAGCATAGGTTGGTGACCGGAATGAACATTTGTCTTGAAAAAGGCAATACTTTTGAATTTCTGGGGAAACTGTGTTAGTCCTTCTTTCTATGTCATACAGTCTTAAGACTTTTAGTCCAGGAAATGTTTGCTTTATATCATCATGATCAAAATAGCGTCGAATGTACTCATCAGAAGCTCTATTAAAAATAATCAGTGTCAAACAACATTAATTTATTATATTGTTAAATCATATAAAATTACCCTTATAACTATAGATTTCTTTATAAATAACAAATTACTGCATTCAATGATGCTCAATATAAAAAGAAACAAAGTATAAAACACAAAGTGAATAAAAACATAAAATAAAAAAATTAAGAAATTAAACAAATTGTTAAATGTAGTAAGAGTTAATGAAACCAAGGTATAAAGAACAAAAATATTGATAAAATGAAGAAAGAAAACGCACTGATTTGTGTGAGTACAAATAAGAACTTTGACGTCTCTATTTTGAAATGTTAGCAAAATGGCCGCCTGGGCTATGGTCTCAGTCTTGCCTGTACCATAAGGACCATACACAACCAGAGGGGGGGGACGATTATGTCGTCGTTTACCACACACTGATAATATCTTCATTTGATCATCGTTCAGCTGTAGACCTGGAAATCTAAAAGTAGTTCAAATAATAATGATTACAATTGTTTTACATAAAGATGACAAAATAATACGAAAAGTAAAAAATAAACGAAAGTACTGTATTAATTCAAATAAAAACTTTAAATTAATTACCAGTACTTTCTACAAAGTATCCAAAATTTGAAGCATTAGTTTTTACATATTTTATTCAGAATAGGGAAATAATTATTTTTAAACTAATACAATAAAATAAATTAAAAACGGATAAATAAGATTTGATCAAAAAACTGAATTACGGTCTCATCTCAATTACAAAGAAAATTGTTATACAACAGCATTAACACTATGTCGTCAACCCGGGGTGTATCACACCCCAGAGAGTATAAATGCGCTAATAACTCGGAAGCCTTATCAAATTAACTATTGCGCTTTTGCGACATCTTAGAGCCAACCTCTAGCTAGCTACCTTATGCGAAAAAAGTGGAACAAAAATAAATTTCAGCTTTTTGAGGGGGAACCCTTTGAATGAGCATGGGGCGCATTCAGTCAACCTGGGGTGTTATACACCCCAACAGTAATCTAACGATTTACGTTATTATTGCATTAAAATATTATGCCATGGCATAGAAGCTATTATTAGACTTAAGAGTCATAGGGTCTAACAATTGTAGTTATTAAATTTTTAAATCACAAATTCAAACTGGAGTTCCAAAATGTTGATTTTGTTTATGCGAATTGAAATTATAAATAAATTGAAGATAATTTTTTTAAATAAAGAAATATAGCAATTTGTTAGAAATTATGACTTAAATAGGCAACTATTGACTTGTTGAACACTAAACATTTGTCAATGAGGCAATGAGGCAATGTAGACCCATGCTATACGTTATATTTTGACAATTCAATGCGTTAGTCTAACCTCAGCTTCACACTCGATAATTCATGTTGTCAGGATCACAGCAGAGTGATCTGCATAAATTTAATAATCCTGATATGATACACTAGAGTAGTATATGTAACTAATATGACACTGCAGGTAAATATTTTTAATATAGTAGTAACTGTTCATTAGTCATTTGCCATATATACTGTGTATGATTTTTATCGCTTAGACACTAACATTTTTATATCCTTCCTCGATTCCATTTCTTAATAAATGACTGTAAATTGTGGTCACTTTCACTATCTGATATCTATCTATTGTGGTCAAATTAAAAAAATCTGCAAGAATTGTTGCAATTCATTTATAGTGTTTTTAACACTCGGGTATATTACACCCCAGGTTGACGGAATAAGTTGTAAAATAAGATTGACGTCATAGGGTTAAAGAAAAACAAATAATATTAAGCTATTAATAGATAATACAGAATGAGTAGAAAATATTAAGGACAGTGTACCCAGCCTGTAGATTGTATCCGCAATCATCCTTCACTGTAGACTGCAGTCTCGCTATGTCAGGAAAAACTATTTCAATGTTACTCTCTATTATCTTTTCAACAGCATAATGCATTTGACAGAAGAGCAAACGATCCATTTGAAACTGAACTTCAACTTCCGCTTCAGTGTCTTTTTCTAACTTAAGAGCATCGCAAACTCTACAAAAAAACCAAACAAATCTTATGTAAAGTCGTTAATGCAAAATATCAAATAAATATTTTCATATATAATATAACAAGAAAACACTTAATTTAATATGTAAAAGTCTAGTGTTCATTTAAATTTGGTGACGTTTTAAACACCGGACGTCTGCCAGTTACAATCTATATCTTATAATGCAGACTAGTAATACTTTCAATGCAATCCACATGCAAACATTTTCCATCTAATTTGTCATAGGACCAAATACTGCCACGATTGTGGAGCAAATCTATACCTACATGATACAAATAAACTCATTTAGTAATTTTGAACAATATTAAGAACAAAATGAATTCGTCTATGTTTTTAATTGGCTTCTATTAGAAACAGATAATACTCTACAGATGTAGTGATTCTGAGACTTAATGTTTAAGACATTATAATAACTAAAGATGTTATTACCCTTTTGTAAAGTGAAGGTAAATATAGTCTCTCCCTCTTCCACTATATGCATCCACTTTAACAATATCAGTTTCATACACAACACGACCAGTGTCATCTGATCTAGCTATAAGTGCACTGTTAACACTACGAAGTACAAGATTACCTGCATATATACAAAGATCACTTGGCGCATGAAGTTTTAATAACATGTTTACTTAATAATTTCTTTAATACGCATGCTAAACATATAATAAATATACCTAATAAGTTGATGACCATACATAGTGAGTAGGCAAAAACTATAGAACAAAATCCTATTTAATAAGACTTAGGCTAACAAAGTATTAATAAATTATAAGTACAATAAGAGAGTGGTAACGCTGCTAAGATGGCCACATTATTTACATTATTTTATTTTGTTTTATTTTTAATTAAAAATTAAAAATAAAGATAAACAATCTTTTTTAAATTAACACTGCACCCCTCAGTGAGTGAGGCGGGGGAATATAGTTACCTCGCCTGTGATCTCCTGGCAGG